>NJDD01001088.1:0-10173 GCA_002245505.1 Calephelis nemesis | reverse complement strand
AAAATTGAAATACAGTTGGTCTAGCCACTAAAGACATGCCAATAACTGGAGCGCGTCGCAGTCACTATTACTAGTGTTGTGAATAAAAACGCCGATTTTTTTTATTTGAATCAAAATCTCTTTAAATTTACTTACATTTATTATATTTACACTTAAGGGTCCATGTATACTAAAATACGTCAGCAGTATAATGTTTTTTCGTACAAAAATTTCGTACAATCATGGATCTTGGAGACAAAAATACACAAGGTTCACAAGAATATGCTTTATAAGACTAGTGTTTCCAAAACACGATTCATTTCACTTTGCTCGATAGAAAAAAAACAAAAAGTTCACCCCTTTTTGAAAGCAAAACCCAACTGTCTACTTCAATTGTGAAAATATCGACACCAGATTTAACATAAACATAGATAAGTACTATACCTAAAAGATAAGTGTTTCAGTTTTTATACTTTTTTCAAATTACTTTATTAGTGTCAAAAATAGTGATTTACTTTAGAGCGCAATACTTCATAGTAATCATGGAACGGGGGAGTGCGGTGATTGGCTCTTCTGGCTGACTGAGTATGGGACCTTAACACAGAACAACGTCTAACGGGTCAGATAGTAAGCAAATATTTCGCTTATTTTAGGATTAAAACAATCATTATTAAATTTAAGTAAGTCAAGTCAAAAGTTAAAATGACTGGCTGATCTGGCTGACTGAGTATGGGACCTTAACTATAGTCCACTTTTACTTCATTATAATAAGCCAGATATCCTGAGAATATAGCAAAGACACTGGTTCCAGCTAAATAAATTGTAGTAAAAGTTGTTTTCTCGGTTGACAAGTCATTTATATACTAAAAAAAAAAGTACTACTGTACTACTGTATACTACTCTACTGTACTACTGTATACTATACTAGCTAGTCCGAAGAACTTCGTTCCACCCGTTCTCAGTTTCTATGGTAAAATTAAAAACGATTTTTCTAGTTTTCTTGCAGTCGAATGAGATAAAAGTAACCCAAGTCCATCTCATGGATCTGAATTATCTTTACGTAAATTTTTAGCTAAATGAGTTTAGCCGTTCTTGAGTTGTAACTAGTACACGTACTAACACGAATTTCTTTTAAATATACTTATAGGTAACGCATTATCTAGTAGTAAGTCGAAAGCTCTAGCTTTGTCTAAAATAGCCGAACACTAGACGAGTTAAAAGGTAGCCGCACACATTACATTCTTTTTCTTCTTCTAGTTTAAATATACTTATAGATAACGCATTATCTAGTAGTAAGTCAAAAGCTCTAGCTTTGTCTAAAATAGCCGTACACTAGACGTGTTAAAATGTAGCCGCACACATTATATTCTTTTTCTTCTTCTAGTTTAAATATATTTATAGATTACGCATTATCTAGTACTAAGTCGAAAGCTCTAGCTTTGTCCAAAATAGCAGCACACTAGACGTGTTATGGTGTCCACAGGCAATATTATTATTTTAATACTTATTATTATTTATTACCGATAGGAGAACCACCAACTTGGTACAAGTTTTTGGTTATCCTACATCTACATGAAAAATCTATCCAAAATAGGTGTTAAAATTTTAAGTCCGTGTTCAGTACTCCTTATAAAAGGTAGCCGCACACATATTGTTTTCTTTTCCTTCTTCTAGGAAAAAAATATAAATTATGTAGTAGCTGAATTGGTAGGTACGTCATTTACTTATCGACTTTTTCAATGATTAAGTTTAATCGTTAGAGATTAAGTCAACTTAGAAAACGTACCATAGTTTGGAAAACCTAAAGTAAATAATTTTTTTTGTGGATATCTCTTATGAGGTATGTCTCATAAGACAAATTATTAAGTTCAACTTATATACAACGTCTGGTTGTATATAAGTTGAACTGTACACTGTCTCATATCTGAAAACCTACATTTTTGGAAGAAATAAGTAAAATAAAATAAAAATAAATAAAATAATTATTGATTAATATCTAAAGTATCTATATGGAAGTACGTATACATATCAATATATACAACAAACTGCTTCGTTGTCCGAATAGTTATGGTTACATACACAAAATAAATAAATAGCGAAAACAGCTACATTTTCGGTAACCGTGCCTGACGGATGCCTACTATTATTGATTATTATGGACAACTTATGGCCTTTAATCTATCTATCGCCTCTGCAGTCCGGCGTTGGACTTGATTTCTTAAGGTTCCGGGTTTGACCCCGGGGGTCAGGCAACAAAAAAATAGAAAATGTGTATTATTATTTTTTTTAATAAGAAATTTCATTGCCGTGGTTTGGATATGTACCCAGTTTCCGATAAGTTTGACAAATATCATATTATGGACTTAAAGTCTTCGGCTAGTCGTGGGAGCCCTGGTTGTGCCTCTTGCTACCCCTTCTTGAATATGTCTATATACGTAAACATAAATATAATAATAAACGTAAAGATACATAATAATACGTGCACATAAAAAGATGGTAGTGGCCACTGGTTATCCTGTGGCAGACGTACAAATTTGGGCGGGCTATGCCAGTGCATTACCACCTAGTCTGATATACTTTAGTCAAATAATTCTTCACATCACAGTTTAAATTTGTAGGTTATACGGCAGTAGTCAGATTGCTAAGCCAAAATTACTTGATGGTAAAAGTGGCAAGCCTATCGCCAACCAGGCACATATCTAATCCCGGGCAACAGTATTTTTTATTAGAAAATGGAAATACACATTTTCTATTGACTCGAAGATACGTATTAAATGTATTATAATGTGCGATGATAAGTTCATTCAAAAATCAAGTTTCATTCAATCAATCAATTCAAAAAGTATCATATAAAACACAGCCCACGCTAACTCAAATGATATGATTACATTCTTAACATTTTAAATTAATTGTTACAATTAATGCTTTATTATTATTAGTTTACATTAATTAGAATAACCCAAAACTGCTAGTAGGTATAGTAGATAGTATAATTTAAATTTTGCACTTCGGCTATATTCGTCAAGATTCGGAAATCCAAATGTATTTTAAAGATATTTATATAGACTAGTGGTCGCCCGTTGTTCGAAATTCGGCCATAATAAATTTTAATATCTTGTTGATAAGAACGCCATCTTCTTTTTTCATGACCAACTACTTTGTTTCCAAACTTTTTAGTGCACCATCTGTGATCTTCGTTATTATCAATATATTTGTTTGTAGTGCCAAATGCATGGTAGTGTGGGTAATGTATTTTTATTGATTTAACGTACTTTTTAAGCATTATTATTGAAAAATATTAGCGTTCTGCACTTCTCCTACACCTAAACTATAAGTGTGCCAAATTTTATGCTCCTCCGTCCTTGCGATTTTCGTAAAAAGGGGTCCAAAGTTTTGGCATCACGTAGTAATATATAGATTTGTTATATCACACAATTGCTTTCGCACACGCGAAATGCTTTCGGTCAAATTTATATTAGGTCAGCCAATTTAAAAATAAAAGTATAAAGTTTAAAAAGAGTAAAAAGTGTAAAGCCGAAGCGCGTAATTTAAATAGTTGTACTGTAGTTACATTGAATTATATGGCACGACTTTGGAGCCACGACATAGCTTCGCAAAAAAAAATTGAAGCAAGGCTCGGAAATAAGACACTCGATTAACGTAGGTAACAAACAAAATAAAAAAAACCTCCTCCTCTTTAGAGTCGATTTAAAAAAACAATGTTTTTAAAGAAAGCTTATTTATTTCAGATGTTTTTAATGAAAAACCTTTATGAATCTGAGCTTCCAAGAATTTTACAGAAGCATCGACCATGGGTAATACATCCACATAGGCAGTTGACGGGACAGTAGCGAATACACATTATACACGTATTACCTAAAAAAACAAAAACATATTTCCATAAATTACGTTAATTTAAATAATAATATTTTAACCAAAATAAATAGCCCGAGGATTATAATATAATATGCGAAACCGTGTGGGTTCGGGCTCCTTTGCAGAATAAACTATCTATCTGCCTACCTTTCATGCAGCTCGTAAAAGGCGAACATAAGCTTACCGTCACTAACACCATGACATCTGACTAGGTGGTAGAGTTCCGCAGCGACTCTCCCAGGTTGGCCACCGCCTTGACTATTCCTGCCGCCAGAACGTATTTTATTTTGAAATGTTTGGTTTCTGTTTGGAGGGTAAGATAGCCAGTAAACTTACTTTTGCTCGATTACTAATAAGCTGGTAGCTTTAGGTTGGCAACGCACCATTTTCACCTTTGGTGTCTTTAGGTTGCGTAAATTTCTTACCACCAGGAAATCCGTCTGCTTGTTTTCTTTCCAAAGTCATAAAAAAAATATTTTTCTTCCACGTAGAACTATTTAATTATGTTCACATGTTAACTGATTGTTTACTAAAATAACAATTAAGTTTTTACAAGCTTTCCACAATGACTACTTAAATATGATATTTTTGTGATTTATTTAAAAAAACCTTTCATAACTATTTAAAAAAAATAAGCATACCTAAGAACCAATGTAGTTAGTACTGGTGCTGAATAACAAAAAAATACACAGAAAAATAACAGTTACAAAGACACAAATAACAGTATTTTATTTATTTAAGTAGAAAAATAATATTATCTAATGTTATTTATGTAAAATAATATCATTAGTCGAATGCATAAATTGAATAGAAATCCGGGTAAAGATCCACTAACTGAGCGAGCGCCCTTTTTTTGTAATAAATGCGAATTTGTATATGTGTCAACGTGAGCGTGGGAAGAAGTCGGTATGAATATTTAATTTGAGGAAAGAGCGTACTTGTTACTAAAAGGCTGCCCACATCTTTTTGATACTTCCAGTATGTATAGTACTAGTATGTGGCGGATGTACAGTACTAGGTATGTACTATTTAAATTATGCACTTCTTAACTTAACTTAACTGTATGGCTTAAATGTACATTTAATAGGTTGATTAGTTTTTTGAACACTGTCGCGTATCGTATATTTACAAAAGCACAAAAAGGTTGTAAGAAAGGGAAAACCATAAACAGGGCTGTATATGATTGCCTTCATAAAATATTATATAATCTACATAATAAATTACCTGTAGCAGCTCTTTATACGGTTATGTCAAAAGCTTTTGGCAGTGTTGACCACCAAATTCTCCTGAAAAAACCTTACACATGTGGTATAATAGGTAACACCTTAAAACCTATTGAGGATTATCTCAGCAATCGTTATCAAATAATAAAAATTAATCAGTTATGTCCGAAAACAAACATTATGCAAATGTACTAATCAACGCCATTGAAAGTACTACGTGGTGTACCGCAGGGAAGTATATTGGGGCCGCTTTTATTTTTGATTTACATAAATGTTCTACCAGATGTTACAAATTATCCAATTATTTTATTTGAGGATGACAGAACGGTATTTTTTTTAATTTATGTACATTTTTCTAAATAATATTTGTACGCCACTAGGCAATGCACTAATGCAATCTTTACCACCTATTACTGTACCTACTTCTAAAAATAAATGAATTGAATTGAATTTTTAAATTGGCTGATTGGCCTAATCTAAATTTAAGCAAAATGATTAATTATGTAATAACAACTCTACATAGATATCTTTAAAATACATTCGGATTTCCGAAGCTTGACAAATTAAGCCGAAGCGCATAATTTAAATAGTGCTACTGTAAGTACTTACACTGTTATTGGTTTGCGGTGACCCCATTGCAAATGTGCCTCCCGTTACAAAAAAATATAGGTTTAAAAACGTACCGAGTCCTACTGGCCCTTCGCTAGAATTATCATCACCAGGTAAGCCGAATACGGAGAGTAAAGCCACACATAGCAGCAAGAAGGAAAAGAAGAGTTTCATCGTTGAAGATTTAGACAAAGTTGTAACCTGAAAAGCATTGAAATTTTACATGTAATAACTATGAATAGTTTACAAAACCAAATAACACGCTTTTCATATTTAGCTGAGTTAAAGTAGAAAATAATTTTCTATGAGTTAAAGTAAAAATTGAACGACTAAAAAAACAGCATAACTAAAGGTACTTTGTAACAATTGAAACCTAGCATAGCACGTTTTGGTTTTCAATGTTAAAATATTTTTTCTTAATCACTATTTATTTGATTGAATGTATAGACAATTATACACTTCTGCTTTTTGGTTCAGCTATATACAAAAACGTGTTTTTCAGTTATTTAACCAATTATTTAATTTTGTTTTTAGCCTTAACTGTGACAAATGCGTGGCAACGAAGAATCGACTTTCTATTACAACATGTTATGTTTCAAAATTACCATGATTTAATACGTTTCGATTGGCAATGAATCGGACAAAATTCCTTATAATAAAATGGAATACACTTTAATGCGTAAAATGCGAGACAACACCTTCCTGCCGGCAGATAGTCAGCTCCTCTGTTTTTTATTAGTTACTAGTCACACCCATTGGTCGAAATTCGACCATTTTAATATTTTAACATCCAAATTTTAATATCTTGTTGATAAGAACGCCATCTTCATTTCTTAAGACTTACTACTAGTTAGTGCGCCATCTGTAATCTTTTATCGTCAGCATCAACATATTTGTTTGTGCGTGTCAAATGTATTGCACTGTGGGTAATGTTTTATTTATTGATTTAACAAGCATCATTATTGAAATGAATATTATTGAAACTTCTCCTGTTCATAAAATATATGTGTGCCAAATTTTATGCTCCTGCGTCTCACAATTTTCGTATAAAGGGGTTCAAAATGTTGGCATCACGTATTAATATATAGATAATATTTTCATACACATGCACACACCTGTAGTTTTTTTAAAGAAAATTTGAAAGAAAAACATGTTGTATTTAAGATAATATACGCACTATATAACCGTGTGGGTAGCATACGCGATGCAATTTCTGACAAAGGAATATTTTGAGTTTCCAATAGATCCTGATGATATATTTATCATGAAAACTTGTTTTTTTTTGTTGTATTGTTCTCGGTTTCTGACAAATGTGTGAACTTTCAATTCAAATGAGCCTTTTTAAATGGGTGAAAAACACGTTCTATAGTTCAGAGTCAGTTACTTAGATAATATAAGTAAGTACACCAATCTAACAAATCCATCTTAAAATATATTTTTTAAACAGATTTTTTACCAGTAGTAACTGATTATTTTTAGTAATGATTACACGTGTGTTTTTATGTCTACCAATTGGTTTAAAATGAAATTGTGATTTCTGAATGTATTTTCTCTTATTCTCTCTATTATTTATAACACTTCAAAAGTGATAAATTGTGCCGCCTTAAAGTTAACCACTAAACTAAAAGTCTGAATAAAAAACCAAAAAATACACGTATCACCAATACGAAAACCAAACTTGAATGATATTATGATAAACAATATAATTTTTAAGTGGTGCAAAATTTCATAAACAAATTTTGTGACATCCAGCAATATTTACAACATTAACAATACCTACAATAATTCAAACAATCTTAACATGCCGAAAATATTTCATCATTTTGGTTTTTATTTTATTCAAAAGTATTATGTCTACAAAAAATTTTAACATTTATTTCCGTCTTAGAAACGGCACAGGAAATGTCAAAGCCTAGTTTTTTTAAGATAATTTACCATCGATTTACAATATTTCAATTATCAATTATATGCACATTTACATTTTTATTTATTTATACGGGATAATCACGATATATTTTTATTTTATTTCTCGATATAATACGCGACGATTTAAGTTTAAAATCATATATACACAACAATAAACAAATCAATAATTTATTAACTACTAGTGGTCGCCTGTTGGTATGAATTCGGCCGAAGTAAATTTTCATATTTTGTTGATAAGAACGCCATCTTAATTTCTCGAGATCAACTACTTTGTTTCCAAACTTTTTTGAGCGAAATCTGTGATCTTTTATCGTTGTCATTAATATATTTGCTTGTGTGTATCAGTCAAATGTATGGTAAGTATTTATTGATTTAATGTACTTTATAAGCATTATTATTCAAACATATTACCGTTCTGCATTTCTCTGCATTAAGTATGTGTCTATAAGTGTGCCAAATTTTATGTTCCTGCGGCCGCGCAATTTTCGTAAAAAGGCATTACGTGTTAATATTTAGATAACACAAATTTGGAAAATATATTCCTAAAAAATTAAGCAATTTTACTTACTAAGATCAGTTGCAAGACTTATTAAACTGATGAAGTTTAGGTTCGAAACTGAGAATCTGTTGTGGATGGCTTTTGTGCTAAAAAATAACAATATAAATACCGTTACTAATGTTATCATTTATGGTTGCATTTTGTATGACAAATAAGGTGTTTCGAACAATTACATTTCTTATTGCATTATGTAAGGGTTTTAAATTTGATTCGCCTTTAACATACTTCGAGCAAGTCATCTAAAAACTAGCATTCGGCGGCAAGATTGTTGAAGTGAAAACTTCTTTAGTGACGCTGCGCACTTTTTTTGGAACGGATAAAAACTTGTAAACTTGCGCGACCTGATCGCAAATTCGTAAGACGGATGAAGAGTAAAAAGCCGGCGCGTCGTAAGAGAGGAAGTATCCCCCTCTCTTTCTAAGGCGTAGCGAAAATGTATGCCAGCGCCTGCTGTTTCGTTAAGACGCGCAGGTCGCTTGCGCGAATGTTCGTGTTTTCATGCTTGTGTACGATAACGCAATAAATGCATATTGTATTCTACCACATGAATGATAGTACTTTCATACTGATAATTAAAGCAATTCGTGCAAAATTATTTCCTAACCATTCCAAAATATCGAATATGCACAACGTCAACATTCAAGTTTCCGCTTCTGTCGGCACTCCCGGAGTGTAACCCGCGCTTTTTTTTAATTTTTTAATGATACCACCTATCCACTTATAGGAGTACTATTTAAATTAAGCACTTCAGCTATATTCGTCAAGCTTCGGAAATCCGAATGTGTTTTAGAGATGATATACAAAGTTGTTATTACGTAATTAATCATTTCGCTTAAGTTTAGATTAGGTCAGCCTTTTTAAAATAAAAGTATAAAGTGTAAAGCCAAAGCGCCTTATTTAAATAGTAGTACTAAAATTATATTTGTCTACGAATTCGTTTTAGTAGGGGAGCCTGCGATGCTAAATGTGTAGTAACTCAAGCGTTATGGCGACTGGACTTTTTCAATTAAATAGTTGAGTGTAAAAAAGGTCATGTGAGTTTTTTTTGTGAAGTGCTGTGAGCGTCTAGAAGTTTTCCCGGTGTCAGTCCGGGCTCCTTTGCAGAATAGGGCATCTGCCTTCCTGCCCGACATCGTAAAAGGTGAGCTTACCGTCACTAACACCGTGACATCTGACTAGGTAGTAAAGTTTTGCAGCAACTCTTCCGGATTGGTACCACCGCCTTACCTATTCCTGCCGCCACAATGTCAGTACTTGTTTTGGAGTTTTAAGGTAGCCGGTGAACTTACTTTGGCGGACAAAGGCGATCATAGGCTTGAAATGAAAAAAAAAAAATGACAAAAAATGTTTTTTTAATCGCGTGTATTTTTACCATCAGGAAATACCTCTGCTTGTTAGGCGAGATCATCAAACATTAATAGTCCTCTAACATGCCTTCGATGTCTGAAATATGTCAATCAGACAGTTTGCCGTAATGGACAATGAACATAGATTTGGTTTTCGAAAATTTCTGGCCGTCCTACTCCCGTAGGTACATCTAGTTCAAATTATCAGAAAAGTAATCATGCACTCACTGGCATGCTATAAACCTGCCTTTAGTTTGACGTGTTCGATATTTAAGCCAGTATATTTTTAAGCCAGAAAAATACTTAGAGATTCGATACATATTGAAGGTGTTTAACAAAGGTACAGGCACAGTATAAGGTATCGCCCATATCCTTATTTTTAAATAGCTAATATGTGGCTAACCGCGAGGTTTTTAAAACTTCACCGGGCTATTTTGGGCCGAGCAGAGTGCTCACTCAAACTCCCATATCTAAGTCTGACGCCCGTAAGTTAGGTACTGCAAAGTTCCTTCTTCGGCTCCCCTATAATTTTTGCTTATTCTGACACTCGCACCCTCACCTACTTACTTATTAATCCTAAAATTAATAATGTTCAAAACAATTTGATTACGTCAGCTTTTAAGTAAGACAATCCTTATCGAAATCGGTCCGTTCG
>NJDD01001086.1:131571-144147 GCA_002245505.1 Calephelis nemesis | reverse complement strand
AACGGCGAAACAAACTCCCTTGGCAGCCAGTAGTATAATCTATTGTCCTTGTAGTTATTATTATTATTATTACAAAATTTATATTATTTAAGCTTGTCCGTAAGAAAATCTTTAACACTATAATATGTCTTATCTAACAACAAGTCAAATAACTTCTTTTGAAATCTTTTTAATGGCAATGATTTAAGATTATCAGGAATCTGGTTGTATATACGAATGGACATGCAATATATATTAGTTTTGCAAATATTGAGTTTTTGGTTACCTACCTACCTTTGGACAGCCATTTATTTTTTATTGGCTTATTTGACACCTTAATTTGAGTTTCTGGAAAACATAATTCATAAAATAACATGAAGGTATCATGAAATTCATTAAAAGCTACTTCACAATTATCACTAGTAAGAACTTAACTAAAACTTAAGGATGATAAGCATTCATAAAATTTATTTATATTTTCTTGTCCAAAGAGACGCTTTGTTTCAAACCAAAACAAACGCTTTGGTTTACAATATGAAACTGGCTTTATGTCTACTTGTATACTTTGCGCTGTTTCATGGTCAGATAAACCAAGAATGTGAATGTCAGAGCAAACATTATCTAAATTGCTAGCAATTACATCCAAACATGAAAATTTCCTTGTGGGTTTCAAAATATGTTGACATAAATTATTATTTTCCAAAATGCTTGTTAAATTTTTATGAGTATTGGTAGATTGTAAAAGGTCTATATTCCAATCTCCACATAAAACAAATTTCTTTTTAGAATTTTTCATAATACTTTCTAATAGAAGTTCTAAATTATTAAGAAAGTTAAGTGTTTGACAAAATCGATTAAATCTTTCCACTGGGTGTATTTTCAGCATCATAAAAAGGAAATGGCTGGCCTAAGCTTAGTTGTATTATTTAGTATAAAATAATAGCATAATAACGATAGCCATGATTATGTTTATTAGGCTTTGGTCATTAAAATTTATAGACACAGCTAATGCTTATGCGGTGCACATGAAAGTGCAGACTATAAATAGTTTTACAGTCGCAAAATATTGTACAGTTATATTACAGAGTACAGACTAATACAGAAAGGCATATACCCCCTTAATTTGCGGAATTAATCTTGCGAAATCTTTTGTCACATTTTTTAGTTTTATCAATGTTCTATATTTCTTCTTTCTACACTATTGAATCAACGCAGCATGCATATTATATATCATTATAATACTAATACCTACTTGTTATTGTCTAGGTGAGCCGACAGACGTTCCTAACCATTTATATTGATATATTTGTCATATGAACCTTCTTCTTACCAAAACTTATACAACAAAAAAAGAAATGGTAAATCCATTCAGGCGTGATGCGATGGTCAAGGAAGATAGGGGTTCATCACTATATAGTATTATCCTCTGTCCTTATGTCCCTTTAAATGCTTAAATTTTTAAAACTACGTAACGGAATTTGATGCGGTTTTTTAATACATAAAGTGATTGTATAGAAAGGTTTATTTGTATATTTCATAACCGTGCGAAGCCGGGGCATGCCGCTAGTTTTTATATATGTGTATCCATTTTTATATAATATGTGTATCGCCTCTGCGGTTCAGTGGTACGATATTGGCGTTAACTTTACGAGGCCCTGCTGCATTTGTTTCTTACCTCTAGAATCTTTTAAGTTTATATAAAGAAAACTGTCTGGATAGTATATACTCGCGTTCAAGAATTTTGGAGTAAGTAAATAACTTTATGGTCAGAACTTACCATGTTTTATTAATACGAGTATGAAGGAGAAAGCAATTAACTCGTATGACAGTTTTTATGCGGAAAAGTTTAGACGCATGCATTTCATATTCCAGAATGGGATAAATTATTATAGTAAATAATTGATTTTATGCTAAACTAACCATTACCCGAGGTTACATCCTCGTCTTTAAATTAATTAGCTTTCTACGGGAACCTCTGGTAACCACGGGATAATATTTAAAAAGCCTAATATATTTTAAACTTAAATTTAAGAAAACCAATTCGATAGGGTTTTTATTGAATCTCGATTTCATGCAAATTAGAAATTCACTTGAAATCTGAGACTGTCGCCGACTTTGATTTCATAACTAAGTCATCTAGATATACAAAAATGAAGTATTTTCCTTCTTTGATCGAGTGGCTAGCGTACACGCCTAACTACACCGATCAGCCGCGTGGCTCGGGTTCGATTCCCGATGGGGCAGGCGTGATAAACATTTAGATGTCTGTTAACGTTTATTTAATTTATTCTTGTATCCACTTAAGTATTTATATGTACTAGTTTCGTTGACTTACACTCATAACACAAGCATATAATTTCCTTACTTTGGGGTTAGATTCAATTCGTGTAAATTGTTACATTGTTACCACCTCAAAAAACGCTCTTTCAAATAAAGCAATAATATTTAAAATCGGTTTAGAAATAACAGAAATCGATTAACATGCATAAAAACATACAAGAGTCGAACCTACATCCTCCTTCTTTTTTCTAACCTTACATACATACATCTCTTCACGCTAAGTCCCTTACGGGGTTGGCAGAGAGTATTGAGTGCCAGACCTCACGATCCTGACATACCTGTCTTGCTTCCTTCACATTCATTACCCTTTTCATACAAACACGCCGGTTTCGGTGACACCACCTTCGGATAATATCCGATTGATCTGATCGTGAAATGTCAGCCTTGGTCTCCCCGGATACCTACATCCATCCACATTCGCATTGTTTATCTGCTTTGTCAATCTTTCATCTGTCATTCTTTCCACATGGCCGAACCAGCGGAGCATGCCCTTTCGCATTTTAACACCAACACTTTCTTTCAATCCCACTCTTTCTCGGATCTCACTGTTACGAATGCGGTAAGTAAGTAAACTTAAGTACAAAATTTCAACAAAATCGGTCCAGCGGTTCAGCCGTAAAGCATTACAGGCATACTTTCACATTATTATTAATACGTCGTTTATTTCATACCACTAGGTGATATATTATGTAGCAGAACACCGTTCGGTCAGCCAGTTCTACCACACATATTTCATTGAGATAATTATCTTTTAAACTCCGTGTGAAATACAATGAAACTTAATTGGCCATCACATCTAAATTTTATTTATTCTGTCTCTAATAAACGGAAACCTTAATCAAAGCGTGGGTAGTGTAACACTTAGCCGTTTATTAATAGAAGGTATGTGGGTATGGTTGTGGAAGTCTCTCATTGTATTAGCCTGAAGCAAATGTCCAAAAGTTTAGTTTAATAGACCCGTTACATGATAGGTTTAGTTGTTTTATGACAGTCACTGAATCGTGTTTGAATGGTGGTTAACAAAAAAAATGCAAAACCTAACGCGTAATAGTTAGGCGGTGATCGATATTTTTATGTATGACTATCTGTTTCGGCGAACTTCGTTCCACCAGTTCCACAAGTATGGGAAAAAATTAAATGAGGTTTTTCTTAGTTTCCTCGCTGTTCTACGGGATGAAATGTACCCCATGTCCTTGTCCCGGTTCTAAGTTGATGGAGAGCATCAATTTCCAGCTCAATGGGTTAAACTACCACGACTTTCATCTTTCATAACTGTTATGTATTTGTGGAGTTTTCATTTTTTTTTATGATATTGGAAGGCAAACAAGCAGACGGATAGGTAAGGTGGTGGTACCAATCCGAGCGAGTCGCTGCTAAACTCTACCACCTAGTCAGAATTCACGGTGTTTTAGAATACACTGATATTATGTATATTTAATGTGTAAAAAACCATGAAAATTGGTCCAGCAGATCTCAAGTTATAAGGGTTGTAACAAACCCGACTTTGTTTTATATATATGTATAATAATAACCGCATCTGTAGTGTAACGAAAGACCGGACCTCTGGAAAGAGATTCAGGGTTCGATCCCTAGGTCGACAATAACAAGAAATTGTGGATTTTAATTTTTTAACGCTGACCGACTGCGAGTTCGATCCCCGACATGATACTTGTATTTCTGGGTGTGTTTATGATATTTATTCTAATATCTATTTCTTCTAATATAAATTGTAATCCTACTACTATAATGGTGAAGTTTGTAAGGATGTGTGTATGTTTGTTACTCTTTCACACTGGAATGACTGAACGGATTTGTTTGAAATTTGGAACACAGATAGATTGTGACCAGGATAAACATATTGGCTACTTTTAATCCCGATCGCACAACGGGTTACTGTGAAGACGTGGACGAAGCCGCAAGCAACAGCTAGTATAAAATACTATTCTAATACAAAATAGTTAAAATATCTACAAAGAAAGTAATAGAAAAAACTAAGACGATTTCAGTTGGGAAGATTAATTTATATATATTATAGATATGTATTTGTATAGTATCATAGTATAAATTCTCTTGCTGCCTGGTAGCTCATAAAATACGAGCATAGGTTAAATTTGTCGTAGCCAATGTACCATAATATAAAATATTATGTAGCAACTTGCATGGATAGCGGTCTTGCCTATTCTTGTCACAATAGTAATAGTCTTTGTCACTGTCGCGTTTCGCACCGGAGGATAAGTGAGCGAGTAGACTTGCACATAACGTTTGTAAAGTCAACTAGTAAATAGTAAATAAAATCATGATGTTGCTTTGCGGCAACTTGCCTGAGTAGAGGTCCGTTATATTTTATTCCTGTCGCCACTGACGTATATCCGCCTGGAAGATGGGATATTCGATAGACCTGGACATTAGGCTTATAATTAGCCCTATACAAAAGATGGCAGCAGCTTCTACTACTGCTACCTTCGATTCTCTTTGTCTACCCCGTAAAGGACTTGGCGTGAAGATATGAATGTATGTATGTATGTACTCGTACCTTCTATAATATCTATAGGTGGCATTTGTCTCTTATTATCAAGAGACTTACTTGTTTGCTGTTGATATACACATAGCAAATGTTTTAAGTTAATCTCCTAATCTCACTATTACTTTTTAAGGTAAAACAAGAAAAACTTGATAAAAACCTTTTGAATTTAAAAATATTTATCTGGATTCCTTAGTATATAGTAAAACAAAAAAGCAAACCTATTTATTCCATTAGCAGATACAAAACATAAAAAAACTGAAATTAAACTGAAATTAAACAGTAGAAAAAGAACAAATTTTATTTACCGTTAGAGTGCAAACTGCGTTTTCGATGTTCATAAAATTTATTACATAAATAAAAATTATTACAACTTAACAAATGAATCATTATTGTATGAACATGAGAACCTCTTCCACCCACCAGGTTAACATGACATGGAAAATAAAATTGTTATGTATCATAACGAATGATATGAACTTTCTGATACCGATGCCGACATTTATGAAACCTAATCGAATAATTGATTGTACGAGAGAAACAATAAAGTGATTAGTACAATAAAATAAAAGACAATGAATTATTATTCAATGGATAGGTTTCTATTGTTGAGTGTTAGATAGTATAGGACCTTATCGCACTACATACAATCATTGCTCGACGGAATCAGAGTCTAAGGGGATTATTATATATTATATAAAGCGTAACCCTTAAGATCATAGATCATCAGCAATTTTTTTTAACACCGTGACATCTGTCTAGGTGGTAGAGGTTCAAAACTATTCGCCAGGATTGATGCCACCGTCTTAATATAACGTCAGTGTTTGAAGTTGACGTGTTCCGGTTCTTAGGATAAGGTAGCCGGTAAACTTACATTTGCTTGAGGCCTAATATCCTGGCCTCAGGTTGATAACGCGCCATTACCATCTCTGGTGTCTCTAAACGTTGTGAATTTCTTAACGTCAGGATATCTGTCTGCTTGTTTGTCTTTCAAAATCATAATCCTCAAACTAGACTGGGTACTGTTCAACAGCAATATGACAGTAGATACGAGTCAATCTAATATCTATAAATACATTTACTTATGTTCAGTACACAAAATATGCCTGTCTTGGTAGACGATCTGTAACCTTGCGTATGGAGTAATTGAGTGAGTTGTTTTAACAAGTTTATTAATCCGATAAACAAAAAGAAGCGATTACCCTAACCAATTAAAATGTTTTATTGTAATCTAAATATCATTCACATGTCACTTTAGAATTGCAACAAACTTTTTTATCATTTAGAAGTGTAATAAAGTCACTGAATAAATATTTTTAAAATGTAAAATTGACATTAATAAATGTATATTAAGTGACATATTACATAATAAAGCAACCAAGACGGTAAATCATAGGATATTTTTGTTGTAGATGTACGTGGTATAATTTATCTCATAACTAATTACTCCATGGAACTCTAATATATTAACACTCAAATAAATACATGCCTCTAATGAGCGTTTATTATACGCACATCCATACGCACGATAAATAAACAGTAGTGCGCAAGAGAAATATGAGCGATTATCCCACCATCCAGTTCACTGACCGCGTTCAACTATATCATTTGTTTATTCGATCATCTTAAATGATATTAATCTTTTAACGATGAAATGTAAGATTCTTTGAACAGATATTTGGGACTTGTTGAAATAAAAATTGTTTTACGACTTGCTAGCTTTTTTATGAACGAAACGGTGACATCAGTGTGTTATTTTTTACTGACAAATCTGTATCATCTGTTTACAATAACTTAGTTTGGAAAGTCTTCATAGTTTGAACCAAATTACCCCACAAGTCTTGTTTTGATTTAATTTTATCGTTTGAGAATTGGTATGTTTTGTGCTGGCTAACATTTGCATACATAATATTTTTTTTAATATTATATTAACCTTTTAAAAATTTTAATGCTTTTTATCGTTAAGACTTTTTTGTTTGTGTTTTTGTAACTCCTCTTTTGCTTTTTACATTTAAAAAAATATAGATAATTATTACAATAATTTAAATAGGTAATTGGTACAATAATGTAATATACAGACAGGTATTTTACATAACGTGAAATATGAAATATAGTACGAAATAAATACTTCGTGTATGCAGTTACACCACTTTATTACATTATATAAATTACATTAATTAGTAATAGATATTTAGATTTTATAGAATTTCAAATAAGACGAACGAGATTGTTGTCTTCACTTTGTGAAAAATTCTTTGAACAAAGATTTAAAAATGTATATAAATATAGATTTTCTAAATTTAAAACTTAAAAAAAATATTTTCATTTCTTCGTAAATCCAAAGATAGTGCTTAAATCTATGTTAGTTAAGTTATGGTTTTTGTTGACTTAGTGACTATTGTTATGATACATCCTACTGATATTATAAATGCAAAAGTTTGTATATTTTAATGTTACTCCTTCACGCAAAAACTGCAGAACCGATTTTCATGAAATTTGGTACACACATATAGATTATCTTGGATTAACACGTAGGATAGTTTTTATTCCGAAAAAATGTTCCTGTGGGAACAATAACTAAACGGGCAACGACGCGAGAAACAGCTAGTATATAATAAAATAAATAAATATCATTGGATAAGTTACATAAATTGAATCTAACCCCAAAGTAAGCAAATTATATGCTTGTGTTAAGGGTGTTAGTCAACGTTACTAATACATAGAAATACTTAAGTAGATATCAGAATAACATAAATAATAATACAATAGGCGTATGTAGCCCAAATCCGACGACTAACCGCGAGGTTCGGGTATGATTCCCGACGGGGGTAGGCATATTGTGTGTAATAAACATATAGTTTTCTACATTTCGGGGTCTGGATGTTTACTAAATTTATTTGGTATATATTTAAATACTCCTATGTAATATGTATGTATGTAATGTGTATGTATGGAATCGTTGACTAGCACCCATAACCCAAGCATATAATTTGCTTACATATTTTGGGACTAGATTAAATTTGCAATGTGTTTATTATATATTTTACGTGGTAGGCAGAATGTATCCAGTGCCAAATATCAACTCTTTTTTCTTCCACATTATTATAATTCAATCACATGGAGGTACACTTGCACACTATACTTATTAATATCCGTGGTACTTCGGTTAGTGAGAGAGCAAGACAGTAATACACAGGTGACATTGTATATATATATAGTTAAAAAAATTATGTAATTATTTTCACGCCCAGATCCCCGAAGAAGCGCAACCAGGACACCCACGACTAGCCGAAGACACTAAGTCCCACAATGTGATAGGTGACAAGCCTATCGGCAACCGGGCACATATCCAATCTAGAGCAACATTTTTTATTAGAAAATTGGAAAAACCACATTTTTTTTTGTTGCCCGACCCAGGAATCGAACCCTGGACACGGTCAAGTCCAAGACCGCTGGACCACAGAGGCGGTTAATCTATATAGTTATAAAATTGATAAATAGGTAATAAAAAACATACCGTCAGATGGTTCAAGTGGAGGCTACACACTAAAAAATATATCAGGTTTTAGTCCCACATTCAGTAATTTGTGTGACGCTAAGCGGATTACCGTGCCGGCTGGCGATGACCATAAATTTTGGAATCTTTATAATTTTCAGATGCCCGCCGATTTCTTATCACCATAAATTGAATATAGTTAAATATTCACCGTCTTATATGTGCTTAAGTAGACATTAGTCCATGAGATAAAGTCGTTTCAACTGGAGGTTTCGAAGAGAATGTGTCGTTCAATTTCAAATGTGGGCATCTCCATATATTTTCAATTTTAAGCATTTATCTTGTTTTGATATACATGACATAAAATTTTAAATTATGATATTAGATAGATAGGTCACAGTGAAGGTCAGATGGAGATGCGTTTGTATGTGTGTATATGTGTTTGTGAGCTTTGTAAGTATGCAGGTATGCTTAATTCTTTTTTAAGTTTGAACTTGGTCGAAATCGCATTAGGGGGTACGGTAAAGCATCAAATCTTTTTTGTAAAGTATCTTCACGCCCATATCCCCGAAGATGTAGGCAGAGGCAAAACCAGGGCACCCACGACTAGTCGAAGATACTAAGTCCCATAATGTGATAGGTGGCAAGCCTATCGCCAACCGGGCACGTTTCCAATCCCAACCAACATTTTTTTTATTAGAAAATTGGAAAAATCCAATTTTCTTTTTGTTGGCCGACCCGGGATTCGAACCCGAGACCTCATGCAGTCAAGTCCAACACCCGGACCGCTCGACCACAGAGGCGACTATCTTCTTCTATCTTTTTTTTATTTCTGTTGTACCCAGTAAAAGACAAAACAGTCATATTGTCCTGAATTTACTCAAAAACATAACAGTAACAATGACAAAGATAACCGTAGTTAGTGAAATTAACGGTGACCTTGTCGTGTCGGTGTCGTGATGATCTCGTACCGTTATCGTTGTTGTTGTTGACTGTAACGGATTCAGGGATGATAACGTGACAATGACGGTGTTGGTTAAAATAACATGACTTTGTCGTGATAATATCGTGTCGTTGTCGTAACTGCATCGCGACGGTCTTTCAGCATCACTGAACTTTTTATATTTAAGAATGAGAATGAAAAATGTTTATTACCACAATGATCTAGATATTCACAAAACTAAACGCATGACTAAATATTTAAGTTTAAGATTTTGATTAAATTTAAACATAGACCGCCTCGTTCGTCCTAATCAACCGCAAAGCTCGGGTTTGGTACCCGACGGGGGCAGACAATTGTGTGATGAGCATTTAGATATCTACATTTCCGGGTCTGGGTGTTTGTTAAATTTATTCTCGTATCTATTTAGGTATTTCTATGTGTCATTGATAAACACCCATAACACAAGCATATAATTTGCTTATTTTGGGGTTAGATTCAATTTGTGTAACTTGTCCAGGGATATTTTTTATTTATTTATTTATATGGTATCACTATCAAGTAGTTACATGACCTACTATGAAAATAAGGACAATTAAAATTTCATTAATTGGTATAGTTAATGCATTACAAACATACAAAAAAGAACAGAAACATACCGATGAATTAATATCCTCTTCTTTTTTAGAGCCGCAGAATTAAAAACATTTTTTTAAACTACAGGCCCATGCCAAAAAACAGATGGGTCATATGATCCACTAGGTGACGTAGGACGATATAAGAGGATAAAATAATAAGATTCACCACTATGCCGTCACGTGCAAGCTGTCAAACTGAATGCAGGTGAGAATTCAAAAGTGCAGGTAGAGTGAGTCCATTTTGATCAATTATTTTTGTATGTGGTAAAAGAAATCATATACTGTTACCAGTTAATACAACTGAATATTATTTTGTAAAAAAAGATGGGTTTTTAGAATATAAACCTTACAGTAACATTATGCGAAGGTTATCGTAGATGTACAAAATTTTAAAACAGAAGAAAATTAATTCGTTATAAAAGAACTTCGAATATTGTACGATACTTAAATAAAAGGTATTTTAATTAAACCGATTACAAATTAATCTTACAAGAAAGGAGGCAGTTGAACTGGATGGAACATATAAGAAATAAATATTGAAATTTAAAAAAAATAGCTTATTTTAATTTTTTTAAAAATAATCACAGATATGTATACAAGCAATAAACATTTCTTTGCGAAAGGATTAGAAAAAGTATTGTAGATTAATATAGATTTGAAATAATAACGTGTGTAATGTAGAAAACAAAGAATGTCTTTGCTTGTGTTTTGTTGCACGTACACACAATCAAAACACAAAATCAATATTTACACTATAGAGATTTGTATAATCGTATTAATCGTGCTTTAAGGATTGTTTTTGCGTTTAAAATTATCGTGTTTTGAAAATTAATGTTTTCAGTGAAATTGTTTCTTTTATTTAAAATAAATATGTTACTTAATCTGTATTTTAAAATGTATCGCAGATCATAGTAATGATGTTATTGTTTTTTTTATGTTATAGGAAGGCAAACAAGCAGACGGATTTCCTGATGGTATGAAATTCACGCCGCCTAGAGACACCAAAGATGGTAATGGTGCGTTGCCTACCTGAGGTCAGGATGTTAGGCCTCGAGCAATAGTAAGTTTACCTTACCCTCCGAACCGGAACACGTCATGACGTTATGGCGGCAGGAATAGGTAAGGCAGTGGTACCAATTCGGGCGAGTCGCTGCTAAACTCTACCACCTAGTCAGATGTCACGGTGCTAGTGACGGTAAGCCTATGCTCGCCTTTTACGAGCTGCCTGGCAGGAAGGCAGATGGTCTATTCTGCAAAGGAGCCCGGACCAACACGGGGAAACAGTTGCAGTATTCTGCATTACTAACTGAGTGAAAACGAGGAAACCAGCCTTGTTTGTGCCTGAAATGGTGAAAATCACACAGTTTGAAACTTGAAGAGCAATATTTAGATTTTGCAACTGGTAAAAGCAAATTCACTCAAACTATCAAACTGGGCTTAATTATAAAAATAATATAGTGAACTTCGTGCAGTGTGACAGTTAAAGCGCCATATTGAGATACTCAACATTGCAAGCCGCAGCCGAGCCGATTTCATATTGTGAATTAAATCGTAATTCACAGAACACAAAGCTATAAGATTAGGGTATCACAAATCAAGTGAAAGGTTTAGCTTCGGAATCCCCAAATTTCCCAAAACAGAATCCCCAATATTGTTCTACTTTTCTACCCAATTTTTAATTGGTTAAAAATATTTGATATGTTTTTGAAAACATATCGTACTAAAAGAAATTAATGGTTATTATATTTGGTTCATTTGCTAAACGGTGTTATGTTACTCATTTAATTACACTCTTAATAAGCTTTTAATCAGTGTTTTTATCTAGAGAAAGTAATTAGCAAGGGCCAAAGTAATAAATATTAAGTTACAATGAAACTTAGTATTTATTACTTAGTTTACAATGAAATTGTAATTGACCTTCATAATTCATAGTTTGTGACCTTCATAATTTACAAAATTATAGAAAATCTGAACAATAAGCTTTTAAATTAAGTGACTTTTTATTTTCGCTTTTCGGAATGATATTTTACTCGCTATATGCATTTAATTGAATTCGTAAGTAAATAAAATAAACCAATAAGCGAACTCGTCTTTTAAGTTAAGGGAAATCAAACATACACACCTACATATGTATATCTTATACAAATATATATTTGCGCCAAATACCTGACGAGACTAGGGAGTACCGAGTACCAATTTCATTTCAGGTTGCGATTCCGAGATAGTTCAATTTACCCTATCCAAGTTAACGGCAAGCGCTGACGTTGTTGCTGCAGCTGTAAGCAACCTGATGGTGGTAACCACTTAGTCATATGTCACGGTGTTAGTGACGGCAAGCCCATGCCCGTTTATGCTGCCCGGCAGGAATGCATATGGTTTATTCTGCATAGGAGCCCAGACCAACATGGGGATGTGTTTGTGATATTAAAATAACTAAGTATAAATATTTCCCACACTGGTGGTATAGTGTTGTACAGCAATTTGATTTTTACCTATTACCTATTTGATATTTACCTACTGCTGACGCCATAATGACTGTGTCATGTTCCGGTCGAAAGAGATTTTTTTATGACATTGGAAGGCAAACAAGCAGACGGATTTCCTGATGGTAAGAAATTCCCGCCGCCTAGAGACACCAAAGATGGTAATGGTGCGTTGCCAA
>NJDD01001086.1:104739-128401 GCA_002245505.1 Calephelis nemesis | reverse complement strand
TGGTCGAGTGGCTAGAGTACACGCCTAACTACACCGATCAACCGCGAAGCTCGGGTTCGATTCCCGACGGGGGGCAGACAATTGTGTGATGAGCATTTAGATGTCTGCATTTCCAGGTCTAGGTAATTATTAAATTTATTCTCGTATCTATTTAAGTATTTCTATGTATCGTTGACAAACACCCATAACACAAGCATATATTTTGCTTACTTTGGGGTTAGTTTCAATTTGTGTAACTTGTCCAGGGATATTTATTTTTATTGAAGTGAAACTTCTTTGTCGGGGTTGGAAAAAAATTTAGTGTAAATTTTTTTCGTTACGCGTCACATTTTTCCGTTAGGCGCCATCTTTGTTCTTATCGCTACCACGTGTAATTCGAAGTATACTTTCTCCAGCGGAGTAGGGATTGGCAATAAAATTTATTTAACCAATTTTTGTAAAGTTGCATATAGTACATTATTTTTTTGAAAATTAACGTCATAAAGAAGTTTCACATCTTCATTTCTTACTTCTTATGCTAGTACACGCACACATTTTTTTTAATTTATTGATATGGTATCACTGTTAAGTAGTTACATGACCTACTATAAATATAAGGATAATTAAAATCCCATTAATTAGTGTAGTTGATGCATTACAAATATACAAAAAAAACAGAAACATACCGATTAATTAATATCCTCCCCTTTTTTAGAGTCGCAGAATTAAACATATTTTTTATAAACTACAGGCCAATGCTAAAGAATAGATTGGTCTTATGATCCACTAGGTAATGTAGGACGATATAAGAGCATAAAATAATAAGATTCAGAACTATGCCTCAGCTGTAAGCTGTCTAACTGAATGCAGGTGAGAATTCAAAAGTGCAGCTAGAGTGAGTCCATTTTGGTCTCTTATTTTTGTATGTGGTAAAAGAAATTATATACTGTTATCAGTTAATACAACTGAATATTATTTTGTAATTACTTATCGGCTTTTAGAATATACACCTTGCAGTAACATTGTGCGAAGGTTAACATGACTGGTATCGTAGATGTACAAAATTTTAAAACAGAAGAAAATTAATTCGTTATAAAAGAACTTCGAATATTTTACGATACTAAAATAAAAGGTATTTTAATTAAACCAATTACAAATTAATCATAAAAGAAAGGAGTCAGTTGAACTGGATTATGCGTATAATAAGAAATAAATATTGAAATTTAAAAAAAATAGCTTATTTTAATTTTCAAAATATAATCACAGATATTTATACAAGCAATAAACATGTTTTTGCAAAATATTAGAAAAAATATTGTAGATTAACATAGATTTGAAATAATAACGTGTATATTGTACCAAAAAAAAAAAGAATGTCTTAGCTTTTGTCTTGTTGCATGTACACACACGTTGTGATCAATATTTACACTATTGAGATTTGTATAATCGTATTTATCATGCTTTGAGGATTGTTTTGCGTTTAAAATTATCGTGTTTTGAAAATTAATGTCTTGAGTGAAATTGTTTCTTTTATTAAATATAAATATTATGTTACTTAATCTGTATTTTAAAATGTATCGCAGATCATAGTAATGATGTTATTGTTTTTGTTATGTTATAGGAAGGCAAACAAGCAGACGGATTTCCTGATGGTATGAAATTCACGCCGCCTAGAGACACCAAAGATGGTAATGGTGCGTTGCCAACCTGAGGTCAGGATGTTAGGCCTCGAGCAAAAGTAAGTTTACCGGCTACCTTACCCTCCGAACCGGAACACGTCATGACGTTATGGCGGCAGGAATAGGGAAGGCGGTGGTACCAATCTGGGCGAGTCGCTGCTAAACTCTACCACCTAGTGAGATGTCACGGTATTAATGACGGTAAGCCTATGCTCGCCTTTTACGAGCTGCCTGGCAGGAAGGCAGATGGTCTATTCTGCAAAGGAGCCCGGATCAACACGGGGAAACAGTTGCAATATTCTGCATTACTAACTGAGCGAAAACGAGGAAACCGGCATTGTTATCAAAACTGAAATGGTGAAAATCACACAGTTTGAAACTTGAAGAGCAATATTTAGATTTTGCAACTGGTAAAATAAAATTCACTCAAACTATCAAACTGGGCTTATTTATAAAAATAATATAGTGAACTTCGTGCAGTGTGACAGTTGAAGCGCCATATTGGGATACTCAACATTGCAAGCCGCAGCCGAGCCGATTTCATATTGTGAATTAAATCGTAATTCACAGAACACAAAGGTATAAGATTAGGGTATCACAAATCGAGTGAAAGGTTAAGCTTCGGAATCCCCAAATTTCCCAAAACAGAATCCCCAATATTGTTCTACTTATCTACCCAATTTTTAATTGGTTAAAAATATTTGATACCTATGTTTTTGAAAACATATCGTACTAAAAGAAATTAATGGTTATTATATTTGGTTCATTTGCTAAACGGTATTATGTTACTCATTTAATTACACTCTTAATAAGCTTTTAATCAGTGTTTTTATCTAGAGAAAGTAATTAGCAAGGGCCATAGTAATAAATATTAAGTTACAATGAAACTTAGTATTTATTACTTAGTTTACAATGAAATTGTAATTGACCTTCATAATTCATAGTTTGTGACCTTCATAATTTACAAAATTATAGAAAATCTGAACAATAAGCTTTTAAATTAAGTTACTTTTTATTTTCGCTTTTCGGTATGATATTTTATTAGCTATATGCATTTAATTGAATTCGTAAGTAAATAAAATAAATCAATAAGCGAACTAGTCTTTTAAGTTAAAGGAAATTAAACATACACACCTACAAAAGTATGCCTCATACAAATATATATTTACGCTAAATACCTGACGAGATTAGAAAAAAAAAAGTATCTTCACGCCCATATCCCCGAAGAGGTAGGCAGAGGCACAACCAGGGCACCCACGACTAGCCGAAGATACTAAGTCCCATAATGTGATAGGTGGCAAGCCTATCGCCAACCGGGCACGTTTCCAATCCCGACCAACATTTTTTTTTGTTAGAAAATCGGAAAAATCCAATTTTCTTTTTGTTGGTCGACCCGGGATTCGAACCCGAGACCTCATGCAGTCAAGTCCAACCCCCGGACCGCTCGACCACAGAGGCGATTCACGAGATTAGAGAGTACCGAGTACCAATTTCATTGCCACGTACTTATTTTCTTTCGAAATTAGGTTGCGATTCCGAGATAGTTCAATTTACCCTATCCAAGTTAACGGCAAGCGCTGACGTTATTGCGGCAGCTATAAGCAAGGTGATGGTGTAACCACTTAGTCAGATGTCACAGTGTTAGTGACGGCAAGCCTATGCCTGCTTACGCTGCCCGGCAGGAAGGCAGATGGTCTATTCTGCAAAGGAGCCCAGACCAACATGGGGCTGTGTTTGTGATATTAAAATAAATAAGTAGCTATAAATATTACCCACACTGGTGGTATAGTGTTGTACAACAATTTGATTTTTACCTATTACCTATTTGATATTTACCTACTGCTGACGCCATAATGACTTTGTCATGTTCCGGTCGAGAGAGTTTTTTTGAGTGTGAGTGTGTGAGTTTTTTGATGACATTGGAAAGCAAACAAGCAGACGGATTTCCTGATGGTAAGAAATTCCCGCCGCCTAGAGACACCAAAGATGGTAATGGTGCGTTGCCAACCAGAGGCCGGGATGTTAGGCTTCGAGCAAAAGTAAGTTTACCGGCTACCTTACCCTCCGAACCGGAACACGTCATGACGTTATGGCGGCAGGAATACTGAAGGCGGTGGTACCAATCCGCGTGAGTCGCTGCAAAACTCTACCACCTAGTCAGACGTCACGGTGTTAGTGCCGGCAAGCCTATGCTCGCCTTTTACGAGCTGCCTGGCATTGGAAGGCAGATGGTCTATTCTACAAAGGAGCTCTAACCAACACGGGGTAAAAAGCCGGTAGACTTACACAATAGGCCTTTCATCCCGGCTTTAGGTTAGCGACGCACCTACAACGTCTTTATACCAGGGTTGTCTATTACTATAAGGAGAGCCATGTGCTTGTTCGCTGACATCTAACATGAAAACACACTTTTTACTACATGCTTACTTGAACTCAAACTCAAAATCTATTTATTCACATGGATCTATACAAAGATTCTTGTGACGCTTAAAATATACGCTATATATAGCAAAATAACAGTTTTTACAATTTTCTTCTTTCTGCCTATTTATTCCTGCTAATCTCTAAAATATCTGGAAAGATGTTGAACTTTTACTAGTAGTACTTAGCTGATGTATACTTCTAGACTTTTTTGTTAAATTCCACGCAGTCGAAGTTTCATCCGCAGCTAGTTTAATGATATGAACCAAGTTTGAAATAAAATGACAGAAGAACAAAATGTGTCAGTTTTTTGTCATTTATTTCAATTCATAGTTAAAGTATTCATCTACAGGTTGAGATGTTTCACGCTGGGATTAACGAAATATTTTTTACCTGTAACATTAAATTATAGGCCCGACATTCGTGTAGATGCAAGCATTCGTTGCATTTATATTTCTTTAAAAAATTATTCTAAATATAATTAAAAACAAAAAGAAATCCTTATTGTTCTCAAAAATAGAAGCCTTGTTTCTTTAAAATAAAAATAAAGAAGTACATTATGTCTTTGTTTCATTTAATTTTTTTCCAGATGAATACGAATTAGTAATCTTTAAAAAAGTGTGAGCTAATTCCTTTAGGGTCTGCAACGTATCTGTAATACTTCTGGTGATGCGGATATCCGTGGAAGATGGTGATCACTTACCAACCTGACCCATTTGCCCGTTTGCCGGCTCATATATATAAAAAAATGTACCGAAAAATTTGTACAAAAATTGTTCACAGAAAACAACAATAAGGTTTTAATATTAATTCTATACTACCTCATATTTATATGTGCTATTTACTGATAGGTTTCGATTTCGCTTTTACAACATCTTGAGGGATATGGCACGGTATTTTAATTTACTTTAGTCTACTTCGGCTCTGTTTTTGAATTAAGTACTTGCTGACAAGTACCCTACGCGCCTTCGGTGTTAAAACATCTACTCTATTAAATTTCTTTCTAATTTTTTGATTGTAAATGTCACATTTTTTAGAACAAATAAAACTTGTTTTGTTGAATAATAAGTGTAAAAGTGCATATGATATTTTTGATTACAAGTTTCATGAAAATCCATCTTTTACCGTTTAAGACAAGCTTAAAAGAAGCATAATATAGTTTATAATTATTGTTCTTTATCATAGTAAGAATACATTTGGAAGTTAAAACCAAATAAAATTGACAAATCTCATGGTTACCTACTGGTTACAAAAAAAAAAACGCTATCAAGTATTTAAATCGATCGTGTTATCGCCTTTGTGGTCTAGCGGTTCAGTTGTTGGACTTGACTGCATGAGGTCCCGGGTTCGAATCCCGGGTCGGGTAACAGTAAGAAATTTGGGAATTCTCAATTTTCTAATAAAAAAAATCTCGGGGTTGGAAATTTGCCCGGTTGGCGATAGGCTTGCCACCTATCACATTGTGGGACTTAGTGTCTTCAGCTTGTACATTTGCCTACCCCTTCAGGGATATGGGCGTGAAGATGCTTTGTATTTCAACCGTGTGTCACTAATTCGCAACCACAAAGGATGGCATACCAAGTGCATACTGAAAGCGAGAAGCTTATAAACGCAATTTCGCCCGTTACTATATCTTATGTAAACTCATCATTCACGAAATACAGTATTCAAAAAATACTGTATTTTGTGAATGATTATGAGTACATTACTGTGGCTATGGTATCTTTACTTAAACTAAGTTACAATAGCCTTAAAGATGCTGCTGTTTGGATATTTTTAGGAGATAAATCAATATCAAATGAAGTGTAATTTTATTTTTATATGTGTGATTACGAAATGGAGTTTTCTCAAGTGCCAGTAGAAATGGATGGAAACAGTTTAATATATGTTTTATGCCTATATTTCGCACTTAAAAGTTTAAGCATGATTTAATTTAAAAAAAAAACGGGTTGCACTCCGGCAGTGCCGACAGAAGTGAAAACTTGAATATTAACGTTGCGCATTTTTGATAGTTTCTAATGGTTAGGAAATAATTTTGTACGAATTGCTTTAAATATTATCAGTATGAAAGTACTATCATTTATGTGGAAGTATACAATATTCATTTACTGCGCTATCGTACACAAACATGACAACACGAACATTCGTGCAAGCAGCCTGCGCCGTCTTATTCGCACAAGCGCCCTGCGCCGTCTTACGAAATTTCATGTCACGTGTCCTGACGCGAGTTTAAAAGACCTTTCCAAAAAAAGAGCGCAACGCCGCCAAAGAAGTTTTCACTTTAAAAATTCTTCTCATTCGACTATAAGTTGACAGGTTAGTGTGCTCAAACAAAAAAGCCTCATCTTTATTATATAAGTATAGATAATATCTTAGTCGTTACACACATGCGCTGTTGGGGCAAGATAATAGTTGTAAAATCTATAATGCTTACGGCTAGTATCCTGGGGCGCTCAGCTTCGCGCCTAACACACGCACTTTATAGCTTAATCTCCTACATGCTATATCAATAAATAAACCATTTGAGAACAAAGTATAGGAGTCCTTTGAATCATGCAACGTTAGGCTATAATCTAAAAGTTACTGAGAACATGGAAATGGGATAGAGTGGCTATTATGTTATTTGTTTTTTTTTATGTGTATGAGATTCGTTATGTTTTGTGTCTAACAGACACATATTTATTTTATATGTATACTCATATTTTTAATTGTAGTGATACTTTTTTCTAAACTTCAAAACTAGTTACTTTAGTTTTCAATACCCATGCAACAAAGACCCACGGTGATAGTTTTCTGTTTATTTGCTGAGGCGGTCAAATTCTTTGCAACTTGATTTTTTAACTTTAAGCTTACTGATTCAATAAACAATCATCTAAGTATTTCAAATGAGCCGTAGGTTTGTGGTTTTTTATTCTCTGATTTTAAAATATGCACTTTAAATAAATAAAATAAGCAATGAAAGTAACCTAAAGGCAAGCAAATAATGTGTTTGTATTATGGGTGTTAGTTTCACTAATAAAATATTTTATATGTTTGGCTTATAATAAAAAGATACACCAGATATAAGAATAAATTTACTAAACACGCAGACCAGTAAATGTTTACATCTAAATGTTAACACACAAATGTCTGCCGCCGTCGGTAATCAAACCGAAGCCTCACGGTTGGTCGGTGGAGCTAAGTGTGAATGCTAGCCCTTCGACTAAATATAATCCGCACGATGTCATGCACACACACACACACACATACACACACACACAAACACACACACACACACACACACACACGCACGCACGCACACACACACACGCACGCACACACACAAACGCTTATTTTCGATTACAACTTTAGATAGTCATCTTTAAAAGTTAATTTATCTTTGGAATATATTAAAGGTTGGAATGGCTATTCTATGTCTTTCCGATTTTGTTGTATGTAATATGATTTTTTGTTTTGACTTAAAATCGGGTGTCTTTTTTCAATTTATCGACTTGCCCGCGGTTGCTTTTACATTTGAATTACTTTATCCAAAGGATATATTCAAATGGACCTCCTGCTGTTAATATACTAGTGTTATCAACAACTTCCGTCTGTTTGTTCAAGTACACAAAAAATTATACAGCATTTAAAATTTAACTGCAATATTCAATATACCATCAAAATATCTTATATAAGGTATTTTTTTAGTTAAATGTCTACCTGGCAATGGGGTCGTCACATCCCAATACCAACACCTAAATACACACTTTCATAGCTAGGACTTATTCCCGCTATAATAATTATTATGATAAGAGACAACCATGGCTTATAGACACCATATAAGTTTTTGGTGCGTTGCTAACTTACGGCTGAAATGATACTCTTATTGTGCAAGTCTACCGACTATTCTACCCTCCGAACCATCACTTGATAATAATTACGGTTACGGTAATAGCTGAGGCAGTGGATATTGAGGTACTGTACAGCCTTCTCCCACCATTGGTCTTTGTTGCTAATTCACCTTTTATGAGCTCCAGCAGGCAGGTAGTCTATTCTACACAGTGGACCTTCACCAAAAACGAGGAGATTTATTAATTATTTTATTTTTCCCCGTGTTGGTCCGCGCTCCTTTGCAGAATAGACCATCTGCCTTCCTACCAGGCAGCTCGTAAAAGGCGAGCATAAGCTTACACCGTCACTTATACCGTGACATCTGACTAGGTGGTAGAGTGTCGTAGCGACTCACCCGGATTGGTACCACCGCCTTACCTATTCTTGCCGCCATAACGTCATGACGTGGTCCGGTTTGGAGGGTAAGGTAGCCGGTAAACTTACTTTTACTTTTGCTCGTGGCCTAACATCCCGGCCTCAGGTAGGCAACGCACCATTACCAACTTTGGTGTCTCTAGGCAGCGTGAATTTCTTACCATCAGGAAATCCGTCTGCTTTTTTGCCCTCCAATATCATAAAAAAGATAAAAATTGAATAATCTTCACTGACACAGCAGTATTTATTTGATCAGAAAAAAAAAACATTTCAATGCCCTCGCTCTAATGATATTCTTAAACTTTCTTACATTTTAACGATATGCATAAAAAATCGATAAACTCGGGCAATATAAAAATTTCGCTTTAAATTGGCAGTAAAAACGCCATAAAGAGTTGGCTTATTCCCATGGAAGTAACTTATGGAGCAGAAGCATCAAACTTTCATGAAGGAACACGAAAACCTTGAAATGTGTATGAAATTTGTTTTAAAATTCAGTACAGCTACGGAATAATATTGGCTGGGAACATGAAAGTATTGAATTTTTAAGTATTTGCGACGCCTATGTCTTTGAAAAAATAATGCTAATGCATTTTATTTATCTGTAAAAGACATAAAAAATAGAAGAGTACAATAACATGTCCTGGCTGACTTAATGATTCATCATTGCTGAGCAAACACTTACGAGTTGCAGCCATGAAATTTAGTGAGTAGGGTTGCTTTATTCAATAAACTAGCTTCCGCCCGCGACTCCGTCTGCGCGGATGTCGGTCTTCGCGTGATAAAACTGTAAAAAAAAATTTTTTTATTTTTTTTCTACGTATTTTTCCAGGATAAAAAGTATCCCATTTTATGCCCAGGATAATAAAGTATAATTATACCAAGTTTCATAGAAATCGAACCGTCTGAAACCGTCAAAAATCTGATCCCCTGTTTCGGTAGAACCATCATTATTACATCTTTATATATATAATTCTTCTGTGAGTGTGTATGTCACTGAACTCCTTCTAGACGGCTGGACCGATGTTGATGAAAGTTTTTGTGGCGTTCAAGGGAATTCGAGAATGGTTTAGATTCACAATTTGTTCCACTGGAAAATGTTTTTTTAAATTCATTTTTTAATAATAAATAGTTGCTGATTTTAGAATGTTTCACATCGGATCCGACAGACTGCGCTACTGTCGAAGCATTAATGTCAAGCGATACGAAGTTTGCTGGGTCAGCTAGTTACAAAATAAAGTTGTTATTATGTTATTACATAAGTATGTTATTACATATTATAAAACTGAATTCAAACACTTATTTCATGTTTAGTAAAAACAATAAAAACAAAAAGATTGAAACAATAGTCCGGCTTAACATTGCTAATCCACGATTCGTAGAATTCTTAGCGTTCATAAAATTCAATTCAAAGCTCAAAGAAACGTTTGAACAAGCCGATTTCACTTTAAGCCCTAAATTAATTCATTTCTTAAAACGCATCAAATGCAAGTGACGACCAAAAAGACTACTGACAGAGCAGTCGACAAGTTATGACAACAATCTTATACATGCACTCAATTCCTTTTAATCTGAAACTTATTGAAACCGAATAAAGGAGTATTTTCAATGAATCTTGGATTAGGAACATCATAAATAAGTTTGTTTTCTTAAAGATGTCACTCGTTCAAACTTTAACGATCGACCTAATAGCGTTTTTAACCGTTCTCAAAATCCTTGAAACGTGACTCGAGCGTCAACAAATTTAAAAATGAATCTGTCTGTTTGTAATACCCGAATGGTAGACTTATGAACTCAACAATGATTTATTTTGAACGTGAATGTGCGTCCGGTAAATGTAATGGAAATAATTTATTCGCGGATCTGCGCGTTGTGCTACAAACATACCATCATAACATTACCCTATAAAAGCAAAAAAATATTAAATTAAATGGTTAGATCGACAAAATTTAATAATCGCCTTAATTTTCCCCCGTGTTGGTCCGGGCTCCTTTGTAGAATAGACCATCTGCCTTCTTGTGCCAGGCAGCTCGTAAAAGGCGAGCATAGGCTTGACGTCTCTAACACCGTGATATCTGACTAGGTGGTAGAGTTTCGCAGCGACTCACCCGGATTGGTACCACCGCCTTACCTATTCCTGCCGCCATAACGTCATGACGTGTTCCGGTTCGGAGGGTAAGGTAGCCGGTAAACTTACTATTGCTCGAGGCCTAACATCCCGACCTCTGGTTAGCAACGCACCATTACCACCTTTGGTGTCTCTAGGCGGCGTGAATTTCTTACTATGAGGAAATCCGTCTGCTTGTTTGTCTTCCAATATCATAAAAAAAGTTGTCTAGTTATGCGTTGATGGCGTTGACTACAAGAAATCTCGGGTTCGATTTCGGGGTCGGGCAAGTTAAAAATATATTTTTTGTAATTTTCTAATAAAGGAAATGATGCTTAAGATTGTATAGGTATCTGGTTAGCGCTAAGCTTGTCATCTGTCATAGTGGTGATTTTACTTAGGTACTTACTTATACACAAATTATTATTTTTTAGGTAGTAAACAATCTTTAACACATTTATAAAGTGTCTGTCTGATTCTGATTATTATTAAAAGACACTAATTCCCACAATGTGATATGCAAATGATGTGGTGGTAAGCCTATTGCCAACCAATCCCGGGCAACGTTAGCTTTATTAGAAAATTAAAACTTACTTTTGCTCGAGGCCTAACATCCTGATCTTAGGTTGGCAACGCACCATTACTATCTTTGGTGTCTCTAGGCGGCGTGAATTTCTTACCATCAGGAAATCCGTCTGCTTGTTTGCCTTCCTATAACATAAAATAAAATTGAAGATACAAATTTTCTATTTTTTAATTTGCCCGACACGGGAATCGAACTCAAGAAGTCACGTCCGACGCGAGACCGCTAGACCACAGAGGCGATTATTTGAGTGCAAATATTCCAAATAAGAAATTATTAAAAAATATTTCTATTACTAATAGTCTACAATATAGAAACGCATATTCGCTAATATTCCTTATTTTGTTATTTCTAGGCGCTAAGCAATGTAAAGATGCGGATGAGAGGTTTCGAAATTTAAATTTATATAATAAAAAGTTGTTCACTTAAAAGCTTTTATACACTAGATTATAAATTAATATATCTTTGATGACGTGTGAATATAAGTTTATAAAATATCTTCCATAAATTCGTCGTAAAACACAGAATCCATTTTTAATAGTTTAGAGTCATCCACTTTTTAGTTTCACCAGTTGTATCTATTAATACTTTTAAAGTTGTTAACATATACACACAATTCCGAAGTTACGACCACTGCATTTCGGATTTAGAAGCGTCGTAAAATATAGCTCTATGTAATTTTTAAGGATATTTTCAGACTGTCGTATCCTGCGACTGACTAAAAGAGTGCAAAATGAAAACTTTAATTTATTCTTGTTGCCATAACGTCAGTACATACACACACATATGTTCACACCAATTCTTTTCGTGATAAGTAGAGACTACTCTTGAAAACCTGCCTAGCATCGTCTAAAGTCTACATTAATAATTCTTTTCAAACCAAAATACCAGTTTCGTAGAATCTTGAATACCTACCCCAGCTAATGTCAGTGCTTGCCTTTTTCAACTTGCACATATCTTACATTGCTAAAATTTGGCCCCAAATTAACTGCCAGTAGAACCACCTGCTTGTTAGCTGGCTTATAAAATACAAAAAATAAGAGTGTTAGAAAATACTTATTGTACTTATAAAAAACAAAAACGTAGTCCTATATTATAAAAACTAAAATTTGTGATTTCTTATGATATCTCTAATCTTACACTTCTAACTTCACCAATTTTCACGGGACTCAGGTTTAATATCAAATAGACGCAGTCATTTTTATGATCAACTTTTTTGTATTGATTTCTTTTTACGGCAACAAACAGCTCTTCTGATTTTGAAAACCTTGTTCCGTAGATACTGTACATACATTGCTGTCCTTTGGTTGGAGTATTATGCCTATCGTGCAAGTCAACAGGCTACCCTACTACCAGACCTGAATATATCAATGTCATCATGGCGCAGGAATAAGTAAGGTAGTGGATTTCTACTTGGGTAAGTTGCTGTACAGAAGTTTGACACTGAAGTACTTTTTAATAATTGTGGGTGTCCTAGTAGTACCTCCTCCTACCTCTTCAGTGAAACGGACGTGAAAATAATTACAGTAAAATAAATGTTCATTGTTCATAACTTAAATATAAACCGATCGCAAATATGTCGCAAATGTGTAAATAGCCTACACTCATAATCTAAAAATATACTGACAATAGGAGACTAGTTTGTTTGGGGTATGTACCATTTTTATTGTAGTTTCTTCGTTTATGGTCTCTTAAAATGAGAACACAATTTTATGACCGAGATAGAACGACAATATTTTGAAACACAAAATGTATTTATGACTTACTGAGTTATGCCTTCGGATTGCATAGGGTTAGTAGGAACAGGAAATAAGTAAATTTTTAATACTAGTGGTCGCCGCTGGTCGAAATTAGAACATAATAAATTTAATATCTTGTTGATAAGAACGCCATCTTCATTTCCCAAGACCAACTACTTTGTTTCCAAATTTTTTAGTGTGCCATCTGTGATCTTTTATCATTATCAACAATATATTTGTTTGTGTGTGTCAAATGCATGGTAGTGTGGATAATGTTTTATTTATTGATTTAATGTACTTTATAAGCATTATTATTGAAAAATATTATTCTTCGTTCTGCACTTTTCATACGCATAAACTATAAGTGTGCCAAATTTTACGCTCCTGCGTCCGCGCAATTTTCGTAAAAAAGGGGTCCAAAGTTTTGGCATCACGTATTTATATATAGATGAAAATAGCTTGAGTTGTAAGTTATTGAATTATTTTCTATAGGCCAAATGGATATGTTTTCGAGCCCGAGACCTCATGCAGTCAAGTCCAACACCCGGACCGCTAGACCACAGAGGCGAGAGTTCGAATCCCGGATGGGCCAACAAAAAGAAAATTGGATTTTTCCAATTTTCTAATAAAAAAAATTTTGGTCGGGATTGGAAATGTGCCCGGTTGGCGATAGGCTTGCCACCTATCACATTATGGGACTTAGTGTCTTCGGCTAGTCGTGGGCGCCCTGGTTGTACCTCTGCCTACCTCTTCGGGGATATGGGCGTGAAGATACTTTTTTTACATTTTAATTTTAGCACTTATTTGTAATTTGGTTATGTTTTTACAAACTTCAAAGGGCCACTTGTTCGTTTCTTGGTTAGTATTTAACAGTGAATTGGCGTCTAGCTAGTGTTTAATCACTTTGAATTTAACATTTAAACTTAATGTATATTTAACTTAGGAATGTGCAAGCACCAATAATACGCGTATCAAAACAGTCAGCGAAATCGCAAGCGAGGTTTCCAAGTCCGATCCCCGTCCAAAATCGTTTTGAATGTTGGGTCTAGATCAGGGGTGGGCAAATTACGGCCCGCGGGCCGGATCCGGCCCTTGAGAGGTTTTAATCCGGCCAGTCGAGGGTTTTTTTTTTAGAAAAAAGTATGAACCTCCTTAAAAAAATTAATGGTCGAAATGTTAAAAGGCTGTTGAAATTTGAACAATTAAGGTACTGAATCGTTACTTCAAACATATATATTGCGTAGTTCATATTATGTTAAGACTTCATAAATAGATCTTATTTTAATATAGGATTGTAAAATAAAATAAAAAATGCCTTGTAATATCTTTGTACAACATTTTATAATCGTAATATTTACTGCTATTTTTAGGTGTTTTAATAAAACCGGCCCGCCTCGAGATTAATTATAATTTACTGGCCCGCCACTAGATTTTTTTTAACTTACCGGCCCGCGGTCAAAAGAATTTGCCCACCCCTGGTCTAGATAATTAAGCCACCCCCATGTTGGTCCTTGTCCGCTGAGTTGACCAAGTAGCTTCTAAGAGGTAATCACATGCAAAACCACCGGTCAAACACTTTGACACTGTCAAAGTTACCCTTACCAATTATTATCTATTTATTTTATGCGGGGTAACTTTGACACAGAGTTTTATAATGTTCCAAATGCCCGTTAGCGCTGGTAAGAGCGTTTCAATCGAAGAAGTCGAAGCATACTATACGAATAAAAATGAAGCTAATGTGTCAAAACCAAAGGTTTCTGCTAAATGAAGCCGTCCACAAGGTTCAAAGAACAAGAAGAAACTTAAGACTCAGCACAAGGAAAATAAGAATAAAAATGAAGTTGATATTACGTTGGTACGCGTCGACGACACCAAACTTATTAAATGAAATGCTGCCGGAAAGCGAAGAAATAGAAACTGAAATAGCAGAGGAAGTGGTGATAGATGAAATGCCGCCGGAAAGCGAAGAAATAGAAATTAAAATAGCGGAGGAAGAGGTGATAGAAGACGTGATCGAAGAATTTGTTGTTATAGATGGAGTTTTGCAACAGGAACAAGAAGAAGAAAGCATGCTCTTATCTAAACCTTCCACTTCAAAATATGTTGATTTCTCACTTGGAGCTACAGTTATATTTCAAATAGAAAGCTTACTGTTTCCAGGAAAAGTGCTAAGTACAACATTCCCGTATTAAACACTTGTTGTTATGAGTAAATCAACACTAGGTGGTTGGCAATGGCCAGACAAAAGAGAAATTATTAAAATTAAATATCATGATGTTCTGTCTATAGTAGATAACACTAAAATCGGTATAAAACAGCCTGGGCTGTACACAATTGATGACGATTTGCTCTACATGGAGTGGGGGGAATAGACAATTTATGCTCAAGATTTTACAAAATTTTTGTTTGTTTTAATTATTGTTGCTTGTTTTCTTTTTAAATTGCCTAAATATGTTTAATTAAAGGAGTTTTTAAAGCGTTTTTGACGCTGTTCAAAAATGTGTGTAACAATACCAAACGCTATAGACTGATTCTTTATTACTTTTTAAAAATAAGACAAAACTGCAAAATGGTCGTTTTATTGCGTCACATATTTCCAGTAGTTAATAAATACACAAACCAATGTTACCCAGATTGATAAAAATAACACTTATTACTACTTTTTATGCATGGCTCTGTGTGTGTAAAAGTTACCCATGTCATAAATACTAACTAACTTAACTTTGACAGGGCACAAAATTAAGATTTTTTACTATATTGGTATGTTTTATAAACGTTTTCTAAATGTCTATGGATGGAAAGTAATACGAGAGCACTGATAAAATAAAAAAACACTTAAGTAATAGGCGTAAAATTTTTAAATATAGTGTAAGATATCGCCCTTATCTGTCAAAGTTACCCAGATTGATTGTACCAATTCTTCCCGTCATGATACCGATATGTTTCGAGTTGGATGCACCTGTAACATCTATATTTGTATGCCACGGTTGCCTCTTACCATCAGGAGAGTCGCGTGTTTGTTTGCTGACCTGAAAGTAACCTGACCTCTCTAATAAAAAAACTATTACACTAACAGCTGTTATCGACTTTTTCCAGTGTTACTAGCACAAAACAACTGCGGCGAATCAATGAAATTGCATATTATAATACAATGGACAGACCATTTTATAATAATGTATTGATATCATTATCCATTATTTTGGTAGTATTTGAATTTGATTAGTATTGTTAACGATTAGATTTAATGATTACTACCATATTGGTATAAAATGGAATTGCTTTTGTTAACAGTAAACTAATGTGACGTTTTCTTTTTTTAAATTACATCGCACAGTAGGTGCAGCTCTTGTCCTTTACCCACGTCTTATATATTTTTCTCTTTCGCGATAATCCTCTAAGATATCTGAAATATTACAAGTATCTTAAATTCTTATGGTCTTATTATATATGTTCATGGTAAAACTTATCAAAATCGTATGTTCAATGTTCAATCATCTAAATTTAGATTTGTAATACTTGAGGGTTGTGGTTAATACTTTAGTATTAAAAAAAGCATATTGATATACATCCATCATCATTATTTTTAAGAAACAGTTGTACTGTCTTACATATCGCCACGTACAAGTGTTTCTTCATTTAAAAATATAAATATTTTTAAGTTTTCCAAGCACCGTCCATGAAATGTATTAAATCCGTCATTCCCATACTTTTTTGATGAGCTACTTGTCTTTTTGCTAAATCGAGAAAATGATTTTTGTAATAATATGAAAAGTGTGCTGGCTGAAATCTTATTTCAAAGTGGTCTGAACTTTGTCCAGACCAGTTCCTAATAACTTGTTCTTAATTTTAAATAGCCACGACTAAATAGGATGAAAAGATTTTAAGCTGCGAGACCTTCACCCTATTTTCGTCCAAGACTCTGTCACAGAATAGATGATCTGCCTACGTCCCTTGGAGATTATAAGAGGCGAGCATAGGTTATGAGGATTTAACTATTAAGATCCCTGGTGGTAAACTACAATTTGTCTGGGTAAGGATCTACTGCCTTATTTATTTCTGCTGGCGAAATGGCAATGTCATCTTTCCTTGCTGATGGTTGTCATAAGGCTTAACATCCCAACTCCAGACTGCACCCATAACATACATGCTGTTTCAATAATTTTCTCTTATCATCAACAACTGCATACTTGTTCGCTATTTTCAGATATAAATATACAGGGTGTATTTGACACCGTAACGAAAACTTCAGTGGTAGTTTGGATACATATCGGACTTCAAAATTCCGTTAACAGTTTTTGTCGAAAACAAGTGGTTAAATATTTAGCAGTTTTTCAGCCCGCAATGTATAGCGAACAAAGTATATGCAACAGGCCGCGCGTTGCGAGCTGTAGGTGCCTGTTTTTATTAAAAATGTGTAATTTATTAGATTTTAAATAAAAATCGAGTTGCGTTAGAGAGTGTTAATGAAATAAAACTGATATCAGTAAAAACACATACATTTAAAAAAAATCATGAAATTGCCGACACGAAATTCCAACTACATATGCACGTTTATCATGTATAGAATCCATGGTTTCATTTTTCGGTCATTTACACGGTGTATAAGGTTTTAACTAAGTCCAGAATGAAATTGGGTCAAAAGACTACAAAACTAATGATATTGCTCTTTCTAGTTCAGCTTGGAAATTTGCCCGCAAGTGTAGAAGAATGTTTTCATTACAGTTGCTCTCAAAATCTCTCTGGGGATCGCCGTTCGAGTCCAGCAAAAACGAGGCGGTATTTAATTTCCTGAACTTTTTGTGATAAAAACTCGCTTAGCTCGTAGCTTTCATGGTTGTTATTATTACAAAGGCAAAAATAATACCCGTAGCGTGGTCTTTGTGAAGTTTTACTTTTATTTTATTTTACAGTTAAAATTTTTAGAATTTGTTTGAAAATGTCAGTGCAATCATATCTTTTAGATTCCGTGTTGGTCCGTTCCGTGTTTTTCTGCAGCTCGTAAAAGGCAAGAGCCTTTCCGTCACTAACAACGTGACATCGAGTTGGTACAGTTTCGAAGCGACTCGTCCGTCCTAGTACCGCAGACTTAACTATTCAGTGCTTGCCGTTGACGTATTCCGGTTCTGGTGACATAGTAGCCGGTAAACTTAATTTTGTCAGAGACCAAACATCCAAGCCTCCGCATAGAGAAGGCGGCGTGGATTTCTTACCATCATGAAATCTATCTGCTTGTTCACCTTCCGATATTATAAAAAATGCTTATGAACGCGTCTTAAAGTTATTTAGCCCTTTTAAGGAAACTCATTTATGTATTGGGACAAAAAACAGCTTTTATAGTTTTCCAGTTACATAGTTTATATAGTATAATATCGCTCCTTTTCGAAATGACATACAAAATAACTCATTTTTGAATTGCGGCGTGAATTCTTTACCACCAGGAAATCCGTCTGCTTGTTTGCCTTCCAATATCGTGAAAAATGGTTACGCCCGCATCTTAAAGTTGTTAAGTTCTTTTATGTGAACTCGTTTATGTATCGAAAAAAAAACAGCCTTTATCATTTTGCGAAATGACAAACAGACATACCCATTTTTGAAATGAAAAGGTAGGTGAGTGAAAAGAACGATCACCTTTAGGTTCGAATTTTGGTGTTCATTTGGTTCAATATATTTGGTGCAGGGATATAACGACCTTACTGCCTGCTACTGGAATAACCGTGCTAATATAAATTTCTGGATTATTCTGCTTCTACCATCAATCAGACTAAATAATAAAAATTCCAACAACAATCTCTCTTTCGACGTGCTATTGTTAGCAAAGTAAAGAAGTAGATTAATAATCTATCGGACAATATTAATAATCTACCTAAGATTAGAGATCCTGCTATATTAGATCAGTTTCATGGAAACCGCTGTTATTATTTTTAAAAAAAAGTATCTTCACGCCCATATCACCGAAGAGGTAGGCAGAGGCACAACCAGGGCACCCACGACTAGCCGAAGATACTAAGTCCCATAATGTGATAGGTGGCAAGCCTATCGCCAACCGGGCACGTTTCCAATCCCGACCAACATTTTTTTATATTAGAAAATTGGAAAAATCCAATTTTATTTTTGTTGGCCGACCCGGGATTCGAACCCGGGACCTCATGCAGTCAAGTCCAACACCTGGACCGCTCGACCACAGAGGCGTTATTTTTTAATAATTAAAATAAATATTTTAGCAACAAATATCTTGGCCTATTTTTATTTGAAGGTAGGTTATTAATATTGTGGTATTTAATAACGTCGGCCAATTTAAAAATGTGTTTCTTTTTAAAGGGCTATGAAGATTTTGGCTTACCTCCTGTTCGGTAATTAGTTTTTTTTTTAAATTGCGTTCACTGATAATTCTTTTAAAAATGGATAGCTAATATCAATACAAATAAAAATGTTCTTAAAAAAATTCGTTGTCACATTCCGAAGATAAAAACAACTAAAGTTTTACTATTAAAGGTTACGACTTTACGGGGTTCAGACAGGTTTACCAAGTTACAACTTTGGGAGCTCATATCTTCGAAATGTAACACTTTACGCGTTATTGTTGCAGATTATTTTTTGTTTGTATTGATGTCAGCTATTTATTTTTGAAAGAATTATTAGTGAACGTGGTTTTGAAAAAAAATAATGGCAGACAGTATGTAAGCCAGGCTTCATGCGGAAATCTTCAAGGCTCTTTCTAATAAAGGGATTGGTCATTGGTTGGCGATAGGTATGCCTTCACCTCATTGTAGGACTAACTACCTTCAGCTAGTCGTGGCTGTCCTGATTGGATCTCCATCTATATCTTAAGGGATACATGCATGAAGATTCTTACTTTCAGATAAAATGGAAATATCACACTGTATTTTGTTATATAACAACACTAGCTGTTCCCGCTGTTCAGTTTGTATGGGAAAAATTAAAATGTTGGTTTTCCCAGTTTCCTCACAATTGAACAGGATAAAAAGTATCCTATGTCCTTCTCCCGGTTTTAAGTTACCTGCCTACCAATTTTTAGCCTAATCGGTGTAGCCGTTCTTGAGTTATAAATAGTGTAACTAACACCACTTTCTTTTATATATAGATATATACGTAGGCAGATAATATTTATGGCCTGTCAGTTTCGGTAATTAAACTATCTCAAGGGCCATTTATAACGCTCCAATCAGCAAAACTAGTGGACCATAATAAATATAATATCTCATTGTAAATCCCGCGGCATCACCCGCTTACAAACTTATGCAAAATCTTTATTAATTGTGTTGTATTTGCTATTCCAATCTAAAAACCACGTTACCGTAATAAGAATACTCATCATAATTTAACGGTAGTAAAATCGAAAAAAATATCGCCTCCAACTATTTCGTTACTACGTATCGGTTTGATAATTCTTTTATTGAAAGATAGCTAATGATTCGGAGATGGTCGCACGTAAATGTTATTACCATTCTACTATGGTTATAAAGTATGATAAAAAAAATAGTCGGATCTTTTAGACAATAACATCAGACAACCTCGGAGTAACGTCAAAAACGTAGAGTCAAATTGATAACCTCCACCTTTTCGGAGTGGGTTAAAAATATGATCTAACGGTAATTAGTTTTTACGTGACGAGTGACAAACTTCCTTGCTTAGGTGTAATTTTCTTTCCAAATTGCAAATTGCTGTCCTTTAACCCACCCATATCCACAAACTTTCGCATTTCTAAAATTAATAAGACATCTACAGAATTTTACTAAGTGCCGACAATGGAAACTATATACAGTTTCCCTGTATATACCGTAAAAATTACTTCGAAAAAGTGGAAATAGATATTCCATTATCTACCACAAATAAAACTATCAATACCGGGTCCGAGAAAACGATCCGGCCGGTAGGAACTTCGTTTCTGTGTAATCCGTTCAATTCGAGAGTTAGATGTGAACTTTACTGCGGAGCAAATGAAGTAAATTGGATTTGATTTCCGACTTCGACTCCCGTTTTGTGATTCTACAGTCACGAATCTTTCTATCAGCGTTTTACAGGAACTCTCATACGTGGACGGCGATTGTAGGGACAGTTCCACTAGCTACTTCAATTTGATGGTAGATAATATTTTTGTTAAATACTTATTGAAATCTTACTAACTTATTAGAGGTAGTCAAATCTGAAACGACATACCCGACTGCTGAAATAGTTTATAAAGCTGTGTTAGCGCGAATATTAGTTACCATGTCTTATGTGTGAATATCATCCTTTTGTCAAAAATTGCAATTTTTATGCCTACAGATCGGTCAATTGGTTGCACGATTTCACATTTGTAGTAATGCTGTCATATTATATGGAATAATGTCTGCTCTTTTTTGTCCTCGGACAATAATTAAACTAGTTGAAAATCAAATCCAATGAAATTTGTTGAAATGTACCTGAAAACCGATATTCTAATTGCAGGAGTGTTTTTATGTGGAATGTATTTATAACGTTTTAAGAGTACTCGTGTCAGATTCTATACTTCTTATCGTCGGAGCTTGGTGGAATTCCATTCTTGATGTAATTTATTTAAAAACACTTGTACTTTCCACAATATATTTTATTATTTTTGTTATATAGCCCTGATGATGCTTGTATAGCGAAACCGGTTGGCTAAATTATAAAAATAAAAAATAATAAAATATATTGTGGAAAGTACAAGTGTTTTTAAATAAATTACATCAAGTACTCGTGTCCGTAAATGCCATGACAGGTCGCATCAGTTTAGCGTAGCCAATCTATAACTATGTATTTTAAATCCGTACCTACTTATAAATGCAAATTTGTATGTGGTTGTTCTTCTGTCTAGTTCCTTCGCAACGATAGTAGTCTGTTAAATAATTCGCTGTCTAGAGCGTGAAATAACACTTTATATTCTGATGTCTGAATGGGTTCTCGTGGACGAGGTAAATACCTATATTTATGCAGTTTGATTCGCTGGTATTGCCAACGGATTAAATTAGTGAATGATAATTAAAGTATTTATTACTTGTCACTGACAAAATCAAGATGTAAAATTAAATTTTATGCCATTATAAGGATATGTCAACCCTATCGTCTACTGCTGGCGATTTTAGTAATCTCAGGAACTATATTATTCCACTAGTTCTAGTTAGTTAAAATTAGTCGATAGAATGCTGTACAGCAGACTCTGTATATTGGTTTCACGTCCTTGCATATTTCTGCTGTCAGGTTATTGTCTGAGTAAAGTCACAACTTAATACCAAACTAGACAAAAAAACACGAAGTACTGACAAATATATTAACACATACAGAAAAAAATACTAATAAACTGTATTAGATATCTAAATATGTTTAAAAATTACTAGTAGTTTCTATGATTTTATAAAAAAACGTGTGCAATTCACACTTCTTTTAAAATGGCTAATTTTTGCTAACCACGAGGTTTTTACAAATTCGCCGGTCTATGGATTCACACTTAGTAGCAGTGAAACCTTCAAATATTTTAATTAGAAACACTGTATAGTGATTCTTTTTTCTTGTGAATTTATATATTTGTTACTTTTTACTGTCGCTATTTCGTTTTATCGGCTTTTAAATCACAACGTAGCATCGTTGTGATTTGAAAGTTTAAACTTCAGCAGGTATTATACTACAGCAAGTGTTATGCAACTGCACTAGTGAAACTGGCCCTTAAACCACAAACTCGCCGCCGGTATTAGCGGTATACCAGTGTAGAATTACCGTAAAAACATTAAGCGCCAAATGAATGGAGTGCATTGATGCATTTAAGACGATAAAACGAATCGTGAGCAGCCGATCGGCAGCGGAACCAATCGCAACGTTGTCGTGCAAATAAGATCCAATCTTAATTAAAACTCGGATGAACGAAATTGCAGCACTGACACATACTGAACTGGGTTAATGAATTCTATTGATTTGGATACGAACTGGAATACTTTAAAATATTTGAATTGCTTAATTAATTAACATACCTTTTTATAAGAAGCTCTGATAAGCCTTTTTTATTTTGCAAACCGACCCGAAAAATGGAAGAGGTTTTTAATTCTACTGTATGTTTTTTGTATATTTGCTACGCGATCACTTGGCCAATTATTAACTCAAATTTATGTTTTTTTTAAGTAGGCTATGATTTCGAAATTGCCTAATATAAATTTTGTCAAGATTCGACTAGCAGTTTAAGTATACTTCACTACATAGTATAAAAGAAAGTCGCTTCCTCGGTCCTTACGTCCCTTTGTATGCTTAAACCTTTAAAACTACGAAACGGATTTTGATACAGTTTTTTCCAAATAGATAAAGTAATTGAAAAGGAAGGTTTATATGTATATTTCATAATCCCGCGAAGCCGGAGCGGTCCGCTAGTAATCTATAAAATAAAAATGAATCTCTAAATGTGATGGTAAGCGCATAGCTTCCGAACGACTGAACCGATTGGGTTAATTCTTTTTTGCAGTGTGAGTAATTATCAAGAGAAATAACAGAAAGATAGCAGAGAAAATGGGAAAAACAATGCTTTAATTTGCCTCATACAAACTGAACGGGTGGAACAAAGTTCGCCGGGATAGCTCACTAGCTGTCCCGGCGAACTTTGTTGGTGCATATACTTTTCTATGTTGGTCTAGGTCCGTCTACTAGAATAGGCAACTTTTAAGAGGCGAATACAGGTTAAACTAAAACTTATTAGTGTATTGACTAATGAGTTACTAACTAGATCATTGGTGATAGAGTGCTGACGTCATTATGACTTTGTCATGTTCCATTTTGGAGGGTAGGGTTTTTTTTTTATGATATTGGAAGGCAAACAAGCAGACGGATTTCCTGATGGTAAGAAATTTCCGCCGCCTAGAGACACCAAAAGGTGGTAATGGTGCGTTGCCAACCTGAGGCCAGGATGTTA
>NJDD01001086.1:86164-104611 GCA_002245505.1 Calephelis nemesis | reverse complement strand
CCTGGCAGGAAGGCAGATGGACTATTCTTCAAAGGACTTAAACTTGCACAATAGACCTTCCATACGGTGTTTATAAGCCACGGTTGCCTCTCACATTCTCACTTGAATGTTGTGTTTGTTCTCTTACCTCTAATATAAAAAAAAAAGACAGATGTTAAGTAGACCATCGTTAATGATTATGTTTCTCTCAAACATCACTAATGGGACATTGGTAACATTCATGGGACCATCTCGGAACCATAAGCTATATTTCTAAGGTAGAATAATAATAATAATATCTTTATTGTAGGTACACAAAACGTTATCACAAACATAAACATAAAGATAATACAGTACAATGGGCGAGCTTATCTCCAGCAACAAAGATTTCTACCAGCTGACCCGTAAAAAGGAAAAACAGAAACAAACATAAACGTAGACAAGTGTAAAAACACGATTTGCTGACTATGAAGCACTTAAAAAATAATAAATATATACAACATCTAAATAAAAATAAACATATAAATATACATACGTAAACAAATATATAAAATACAAGAAGAAATACATACACAGAATCGTCAAATCCCCAAAGTGCTAAAGTCATTGGAGTAGGTTTTTGTAGTTTCACTACTGTTAATTTTTTTTCTTATAAATAATCATGGTCAGAATACTCGCCCGCTTGTTACTACTATTAAGCGGGTGCCCCTTCTGATGGTAAGAGACATTAGACAACTGTCGCTGTAGACATCAAAGATGTTATTGGTGCGTTGCTATACTATGGCATGACAACAGCGAGCACTGACGTGGTGGTGAATATTTATTAAAATCAGAAAGTCCATCTGCTGTTTTTTTATTTGCACTTAACTCCCTACATGCCCACAACATTTTAAAAAAGAAAACACGTTAGTTTAAAAAAAAATCTTTACGCTGTTATCTACGGATAGTTCGGCCAGGTCACCGAGGATTTGCCAAAGATATTTTAATCCCGTTAGTTAGTTATTAATATGACAACAGGCAAACCAGACATTTATACAATACAAGAAAACAAAACACATATTATGTATATATGATGAGTCGCCTAACCCGGGAATCACACTCTGGATCTCATATATCTAGTACAAACTAGCACAGCACAACTAGACTACACAGGTGATAATTTTTTTTATGATAATGAAAGGCAAACGCAGATGGATTTCCTAAGAAATTCACGCCGTCTGGAGACACCAAAGATGGTAATGGTGCGTTGCCAACTTGAGGCCGGGATGTTAGGCCTAGAGCAAAATTAAGTTATAAATAACCTTACATGATTTAAACCGTAGGTCCCGGTCACGTTCAACAATTATAACGTTTCTTGGTATTTAATTTAACTATTAAGTTCTTAAGGGGAATATATAGCGGGGCTCCGTTATTAATGGGACGGACACCACGTCCCCTTAAGGACGCTCAGCCATAGCATTTATCTTGGCTTTAATGCTAATTATATTCAATTAGTTCTAATATATTACTGGCATTTTTTGTTTTAGATTTGGCTCTGATTTGGAGAGTTACAAAACTAAATTTTGGATTTCCTAAAATTCGTTTTTATATTTTGTAAATTTATTGTTTTACGCATTTTTATTGTTTTTTTTAAATGAACAAAAACGTTTCCTTTTTATAATTTAGTAAAAGTTTGCTTATTTATGGAGAATATTATAAAAAAATACGAGTATAATTGTCTAAACTATTTTACTAATAATTTGTTCTATATACTAATTTGTTCGCAAGAAAAAATATAATTTTTTTATGTTAAAAGATAGCAAACAAGATATTGTATTATTGATAGTTAGCAACATTCGCCGCCTGTAGACACCTCAGATGTTACTGGTGCCTTGCAATATTGTGGCTGGATAGCGTTTGAGGCCTCTGTGTAGAATCGGTCTGGATTTCTTGAGGTTCCGGGTTTGATCCCCGTGTCAGACACCAAAAAAATGCATTTTTGGAACTGTGCCCGGTTGGCGATAGGTTTGCGATCTATCACATTGTGGGACTTGGTGTCTTCGACTAGTCGTGGGTGTTATGGTTAGGCCTTTCTCTATCACTTTGGTGATTATGGGCTTGATGATATTTTTAACATTTCAGGCAATTGTAACGCTTACTTTTCTATACCTTCATATACGGAACATGACTAAGGTCTGTAGACTTTAAAGCAGGGAAAATACAACAAAGCAAAAAATAACGCATGAAATTTGTTATTATAAAAATATTTTGTTGAAAGGACATATTTTAACCCTGTCAGTCTTCATGTAAGCCTTGTATTTTCAGGATATTTTTGTAAGCCGCCGTCTAATGAATGGACGTCAAGATGTCGCTTCAGCTCGACAAAATATAATCATTTATCATACCGTCGAGTTTATTTTAGGTTATGTATACCGAACCTTGTGGACTCAAGCATAATGAAGGCAAGAAATGTGTTATCGTTCCGTTATTAATAGTTTATGTAGTCTAGGTGTTGGTGTTTGTCGATAATTACCGAGAGACCGATATCTATATTAACTAGTGGTCGCCCGTTGGTCGAAATTCGACCATAATCTTTTTTTATATCTTGTTAACAAGAACGACATCTTCATTTCTCAAGACCAATTACTTTCTTTCCAAACTATATGGTTCCAAACTATGTGATCTTTTGTCGTTATCATCATTATATTTGTTTGTGTGTGTCAAATGCATGGTAGTGTGGATAATGTTTTATTTATTGATTGAATGTACTTTATAAGCATGATTGTTAAAAAATATTTGCGTTCTGCACTTCTCCAAACTATAAGTGTGCCAAATTTTATACTCCTACGTTCGCGCAATTTTCGTAAAAAGGGGTCCAAAGTTTTGGCCTCACGTATTAACATATAAATTATTTCTGACTCATTTTATCAATGCGAAAGTTTAATGGAATTGACTTCTTTACTTGACATCGACCGAAAGAAGAGACACTGGTTTTCAAAAACTTGTTGTTTGGTTTTTAAAAATATTTTTTTTGTATATTACTAACTAAATGTTAATACTCATGGTTGGCTATTGTGCGCAAAAGTACTTAAAATGACATATCTGATTTCATTTTCCAATATTGCATTAATCGAGATTCAAGTTTAACCCTACAGGCCATTCCATTAATATTTCTTTCTTTGCGCGTATCATCTTAAGCACATAAGTTAAAAAACAAACAAATTCGAATCATCTTATAGAGACGAGCTCAAAATTACAAAACCATCCGAAATCGGATTACCGGTGTTATTAAATTTATACTGTACTAAACCGTGTCACATCAGAGTGCGTATAATGTAGAACGTGTGCAGAAAGATATGAAAATTGAAATACGCTGTCTTTTTTTGAAAAATATCGCATCTAAGAAGAAGCTAAAAAAAGAATGTACCTACATGCTTTAAGTAAAAAGATTAACATTTTGGATGTAAACATAGCCACATTATGACGCTACGTGAGTTTTTCATGCGTATGTAGCGGAAACTCGCAAAAAAAATTGTTCCATAGTGTTTATAATTGTTTCTTTTTTTTAATTTATTTATTTTGTCTATATTCTACTGCATGTGACTACTTGATTTTAAAGTATCGTATTAACCTGTTTATTTTTACTTAAATTATTGTATAAAATATATAAAAATTTAAATATATGTCAAACTAAATGACTAATTTAAAATTTCCAAAACGCAACGTGGTTTGAGTCGATTTTTACAGTTTTACTGCGCTTAATTATTAAATTCCAATTTGCGAAAATTAGACGTAACGCAACGTAAAATACCAGCTGGAATTATTAGTAGGGTTATTAAAAAAAATGAGCCTTATTGGATTAGTCTAACCATTTTATTAAGAATATGGCTGCGATTCGGATCTAGTGGTGATTTTAGTTTATTATCAATGAACACAAGTAACGCTTTTATAGAACATACCACAATCACGTAAAAATTTATAAAAGTTTCTTGATTGCAAGCGCGTATATTCTGTAGTAAAACATACTCAAAGATGTCGGCAGACATTGATGTGCAGAGACAAGCGATACTTGCGTCACGATAAAATGAATCAATAAATCCGTCGTTTCTTACTCGTCACCTAATCCGATTACCGGATAAACGGGAATGTGTAACGGAACGACATTGCCCGGTTATTCGGACTGTCGACTTATGCTTCATTTTGTTAACTTTATTTAACTCTACAAATCAATAATAGATTTGTATTTGCCTCCATTGCTTTTAATGACATTTTTGGTGCCCTTGGTGGAATAGCATAATGGTAAGTTAGTAATAAACTCGGGGTGCTTCTCAAGATAATTTATAATAAATCTTTGAGACCCCTCACTTTCTTCTTTCTTTCTTTCTTACTTACCTTCTTACATACTTGATCATCCCATTTATTACTTGAACTAATAGAAAAATATTTCCTAGCTTTTAGTTCAACTACATAATTTTAAATCGTAGTTTTTAGTTTTCAAAGTATACATTATTTTGCTTTTGGTACGTAGTAACAAAGAATCGTCTTTTTAGTTAAGTAAGTACATACATTACATTCAAAACTTGTAATTTAATGTCTCTGATTAATAATTTATCGTATTGAATAGTAATAATGCAAACAAACTACCTAATTACGAAATACGCGGTACTCAGAGTGACATCCTTCTGCTAGCTTGCAGTCAGGTCTTTAGTCCCTCATAAGTCATGGTTGCCTGCCTTGCTACTGCTCCAACTGTATTATCCTTATTATTTATGTCAACGTCCAAGTTTTTTTTTATTTAAAATGTGCTTTGATGTATACACTACAGCGCTATTAACTTTAATTCTTCTAGAAGAAATACGTTAGCACAAAAAGTGGAATTTGAAATTTTCAAGTAATGGTGTTTAAAGAAAGTGCACTAGTTGCAACAATAATTACGTTAAGCTATTATCTGAATTCATTGATTAAAAAAAATCGCCTTAGTGCTCTATCGGACTGATGTTAGACTTCATGAGGTCTCTGGTGCGATATTCGGGACAAACAAAAAATGTGTTTTCTTTTTATTTATTTTTTAAATAAAAATAACGTTGTCTGGGTCATGGGCCCGGTTAGCGACAGGCATGTCACCTATCACATTGAGAGACTTTTTGTTTTCGGGTAGTCGTAAATCGTAGGTGCCCTTGTTGTACTTTTGCTTACCTTTTCGAAGATACAGGTTTGAAGATACGTCTGATTTTCCTTTTTTATAAAACATTAAGTGCAAAGTAATAAGATGATGGATTATCTTAACACGTTTTCGTCATGCTGGATGAGCAAAAATCCTCCTACAATTTCCTAAGGCATGGTTCTGATTGAAGTCACTCAAAAAACTCTAAAGATTTCTCATTTGATATCTTTAGTGGTTAACAGGAACAGCATTTACGAGAACGACTAACTGCATATACTCAGCGTAAATAAATAATAAAAATCTAGTGTCATAGTGTTTTTACTTGTAATCACGAAAACTAATGATTTGATTTTTATGATATTGAAAGGCAAACAGACGGATTTCCCGATGGAAAGAAATTCCGCCTAGAGACTTCAAAGGTGGTAATGGTGAGTTGCCACCATGAGGCCGAAATGTTAGACCTCGAGCAAAAGTAAGTTAACGGTCACCTTACCCTCCGAACCGGAACACGTCAACGGTAAGCATTAGACGTTATGCAGGAATAGGTAAGGTGGTACCAATCCGGGCGAGTCGCAGCGAAACTCTACCACCTATCAAATCACAATAATTCCATGTTCGGATCAATTGAAAAGGTAACATTTTTGTTCTGGGCATCGCTGTGGGTATTACATAGTAGTAGTCTAAATATTAATTTATCTTATGGCAAGACTGCAAATAAATTAATTCATGCTCTTAAAAGTTTAATGCTGTAAAAACCAGCCATTGTTCAAAAGGAATCTTTTAATTCAGCACTTTTCTACTGGCAACATTAATATACAAAGGCTTGACCTATCAAAGAACGTTCCAATTCCAACTTCGTTGTACCAGTTAAATGACAGTAATCTGATGCGGGCTCTGATACCCTTTACTAGAGTAAGTTGGTGAAAATAATTGAAAAACGTTCAAACTGTACAAATACTGTTCAATTTTAAGGTTTTGTCTAATTATACAAAAAAGTTTAAGTTCACTCTCGGCTTTTATTTGCGGATACGGTTTTTCGCACATCCCTAGTTGCGTGAAGTTTTTAAAATACAAAGCTTATGATTTATAGGTATTTCAAAATTGAAGTTCAACCTGTAAAACGCATACTAAGTACCAGGCAAAACAAGAAATGATCATTCAATAAAATTAATACAGACAATAAAATAATCAGTCAATAATAAAAATTAATACAGACTGATATAAATTTGAAAAATTCGAATTCTATTTACAGTATTCACCCTTCCACAGTCTTGTTATAATATTAGCTATACTGGCAAACTTCTTTGTGACTGATATTGACAGCTAATAGCAGTTCATATGAGAAAAAATAATTTATAAAAAATCCTAACGTTAATTTACATGAAAATGTATTAACATACTAAAAATAGGTGTTGTTTGAAGACGGGTTATAATGAAAAAAAAATTACCACATATTTAAAAAAATACTTACAAAAGTTTTTGGAAAAAAATAGTTTTGAGATCATGATTAATATTTAAGGTGTAAAAATAAATGATAACCGATTCTCAAACATATCCGATATGCAGTTAAAATTTTACAAGATCGATCAAGCCGTTTCGGAGGATTTTAATAACAAACACAGCGAGATGACGATTCACATGCATAGATGTACCTATAAAGTTTATTTCCTTTTGATCCAAAGTTATTATTATACAAAAAATAACTATACACCTGAGTACTCCATTGAAAACGTTGCCTTCCTTTGAATACGTATCTTGGGTACTAATTGGATGGTCTCCAAAGTTAGGACCTTGTTATCTTGCAGCCTCATCCCTCGTCCAACAAAGCCCTATCTTGTAAAAATGAATTCCTATTGCCTTTTATCATTGCATTAGGCGTGAATGGATTGACCAATTTTCCTTTTTTTTCATGTGTTAGTTATTGTCACTACAAGGATAATATGAATTACTTATGAAATACATATCAATAACTAGCAAATTGTCAGTCGGCTCAGCTAGTTCAAAATCATGTGAGTTTTGAACAGGTTTTGCGATTTGGTATAAAATGTATTTGATCTTAATTATATACCTATGTAACCAAACGGTTTAAATATTTTCTTTCCCCCGTGTTGGTCCGGGCTCCTTTGTAAAATGGACCATCTGCCTTCCTGTTCCAGGCAGCTCGTAAAAGGCGAGCATAGGCTTGCCGTCATTAACACCGTAATATCTGACTAGGTGGAAGAGTTTCGCAGCGACTCACCCGGATTGGTACCACCGCCTTACCTATTCCTGCCGCCATAACGTCATGACGTGTTCCAGTTCGGAGGGTAAGGTAGCCGGTAAACTTACTTTTTCTCGAGGCCTAACATCCTGGTCTCTGGTTGGCAACGCACCAATACCACCTTTAGTGTTTCTAGGCGGCGGGATTTTCTTACCATCAGGAAATTCGTCTGCTTGTTTGCCTTCCAATTTCATAAAAAAAAATCACATTTAATTAATGAATGAATAAAGACATATATATACAATACATACATACACAATCGTTCAAATTAGTAGGTGAATAAAAAAAATACTACCACTAGTTTCCCAGTGATGGTAAAATAATGCCCACCTTAAATGTTACTAAAATTTTTACTCTACATCGTATACTACATCGCAGTATACTAAAATTCTATTGTATACGTGCTTTCAAAATATCACTTGTACTTTTCCACAGTATTGTGAGAAAGAGCAAGTGTTATTCTGTTTTTGCACACATTAACCGCCACAACAAGTCTAGCATCCTAGTTAAATGACAGCAACGCGCCTGTAACATCTATGCTGTATTTGGTCAGTGCCTCTTATCAGAAGCGAAGTTTTTTTGTCTTATTATTAAAAATACTCTGTTGTAATTCAATAAGTAAATCATCTACCTACACAGAAATTAGATATTTAAAAAAAAAAGTATCTTCACGCCCATGTCCCCGAAGAGGTAGGCAGAGGCACAACCAGGGCACCCACGACTAGCCGAAGACACTAAGTCCCACAATGTGATAGGTGGCAAGCCAACCGGGCCACATTTCCAATCCCGAGCAACATTTTTTTTTATTAGAAAATTGGAAAAACCCTATTTTCTTTTAGTTGCCCGACCAGGGATTCGAACCCGGGACCTCATACAGTCAAGTCCAACACCTGAACCGCTAGAACAGAGGCGATATTTTTTTCCTGATTTCCTTGGATTACATCATCATCGGATCTATACTTGATAGCAATGGAACAACCTAAAATAAGCTAAAAACCTAAATTATATCAGATATCCCTGGACTAAATAAATATCCCTGGAAAACAATTTACACAAATTAAATCCAACCCCAAAGTAAGCAAATTATATGCTTGTGGTATTATTAGTCAACGATACCAATGCATGGAACAACTTAAATAGATACAAGAATAAAATCCTATTAATATTATAAATGAGAAAGTTTGTATGTATGGATATATGGATGTTTGTTACTCTTTCACGCAAAAACTACAAAGCCGATTACGATGAAATTTGGTATGTAGGTAGCTGAAGACCCAGAATAACATATAGGCTACTTTTTGTCCCGGAGTTCCCGCGGGATTGGGACTTACGCGGGTGAAACCGCGGGGCGCAGCTAGTATTTAATAAACACCCAGTACCTACCGGTAGTGCAGACATCTAAATGTTCATCACACAAATGCCTGCCCCCGTCGGGAATCGAACCCGAGCCTCGCGGTTGGTCGGTGTAGTTAGGCGTATGTGCTAGCCACTCGACCAACAAGGCGGTCAAATAAGATAAAAATAATTTTTAATACTGGCTTACAATTGACGGTGCATTCGACTAAAATACATAAACATATTTTTTTTTTAAATGTTTGTGTATTTGTGTTATTTTGTGTCGTTTATATAACCTCTTTTCTTGAAATTTGTTAAAAATAAAGTTTTTGCAGCAAAATATAATACACTTTTATTAATTTATAGAAAATAATATTTGATGAATTCTACGCGACTTCGTATAGTAAATAAACAAGTAAAATTAAATTTACAACGAGTATAAATTCATTGCTCGTTTTGGTGGAAATTAAGCTTTCAAACCAACCTCAAGAACATGAGTGATTTTAAAAGTGCATTAATCTTTTAAACTAAATTTAGCACTTGACATCTGGGCGCTGATTACGTATCTCAGTTGCCTACTCAAAATGGAAGAGTGTACATCAAAGAGTTGTCAAATGACGTATTTTATATTTGCTATCTCCAGTGACCAACAGAAATACAAAAGAGATAGCAAACAAAAATGTACACTCTTCAATTTTGAGTTGGCAACTGAGATACATAATCAGCACCCTGAACATACATCTCGTTTACTTCCGTACCAATAATTCGTTAAATATGAACGGTAAAAGCCTTCCAACCGCGAATTATAAGTCAAAGCCATGACTGCTCGTTTAGTTTATAATCCGTTACATTTAAATTATTCTGTAAAAGGTAACAGCCCATGCGGGCACTAAATAGTAGGTCGCATATTTCAGAGGCCTATGTTCATCAGTGGACGTCCTATGGCTGAAATGATGATGATGATGATGGTATTTCAGAATACTCTCTAGCAGTAAATCACTTTTATTATTAATCAACTAGCAGGCCGCCCCGGCTTCGCAAGATTTTGAAATATACGTATATAAACTTTCCTCTTCAATCACTTTATCTATTAAAAAAACGTCGTTAAAATCCGTTGCGTAGTTTTTAAGACTTAAGCATACAAATGGACATAGGGACAGAGGAAGCGACTTTGTTATATAATATGTAGTGAATATTTTAATATAAAAATCGCCTAGAAAAATCAAGTTTTGTTGAAGATTAACCACATTTCTAGTAATTCATGGATGGTTATGGCTGAAAAATAATAAACAACTAATTTTATCCAATAGTGATTTTTTTTATGATATTGGACGGCTAACATAGACGGAATTCGTGATGCTAAGAAATTCATGCCACGTCCAGAGACAATAAAGTAGGTAATAGTGCGTTGCCAACCTGAGGCCGGAATGTAGGGCCTAGAACAAAAGTCTTATCCTCTAAACTAGAACACGTCAACGGCAAGCACTGACGTTATGGAGACAGGAATAGGTAACGCGATGTTATCAATCCGGGCAAGTCGCTGTGAAACTCTACCCCTAATCAAACAGCTAGCATTTAATAAGGAAGGAGACATATTCGTAAATTAATTTTACCAGCACAATTAATTTATTGGTAATCGATATAAATTACCCACGTTTTACGATTTACGAAGGTATTTTACAGTTACAAACGTGCCCTACCAAAGTTATGGTCTTAGGTATAATTACATCGTAAACTGGAGAATAATAATTATTGCAGTAAATTTAATTAGTTATTACTTAACATATATTAATTTGATATAGTGTGATATCTGAGCGGTTTAGTAGCGTAATTAGACATGTATCTCGCCGTGTTGGTCCGGGCTCCTTTGCAGAATAGTCCTTCCTACCAAACAGCTCGTAAAACGCGAGCATAGGCGCACCATCACTAACACCGTGACATCTGACTAGATGGTAGAATTTTGCAGCGACTCTTCTGGATGGGTTTCACCGCCTTAACAAATTTCGTACAAAAATAAATGTCAAAAATGGATTCACTCTACCTGCACTCAGTTGGACAGCTTACAGGTGACAGCATAGTGCTGAATCTTATTATTTTATCCTCTTACTAGCTGTTCCGGTGAACTTCGTTGCACAAGTTCAGTTTGTATGGGGAAAATAAAGTATTGTTTTTCCCATCTTCCCTGCAACTTTCCCGGGTTTTCTATTCATAAGAACCTTCTTCTGACAATTACTAATACAACAAAAAAAGAATTAGCCAAATCGGTTGAGTCGTTCGAGAGTTATGCGCTTACCAACACATTTAGCAATTCATTTTTATATTACAGATATGCGTCACCTGGTGGTTCATGTGACCCATCTATTTTTTGGCATGAGCCTAGTCTCGTAGTCTAGTAGTCCATACCTCGTTGGTCAAAGTGTTAGCGTTCACGTCTAACGCCATCAATCATTCGTGAAGCAGAAGTTCGATTATCGACATTTATGTGAACATACGTGTGTATTTCCGGCTCTACGTGTTTATTACATTTATTCTTTTATCGGTTTATATACCTATTTCTGAATATTAATATCATAGATTAACACCTTTACCACAAACATTAAAATTTCTTATGTAATTAAAGTAATTGTTTCAAAGACATTAATTAACTATTCAGATATATAAAAATTAACTGATGTTATTGAAATGTATCTAAAACAATTCAAAATGTTTGATGTGGGATTCTCACATTTTCTGCAATAATGATAGAAGGAGGTTTTCGGTGATTGAACCAAGTCTGCTCATCAAGGAGACGACCCTCTTACGAATGATGGCTTCAAAATATTCACCTTTTCCTCCATGAACTTTCCTGATGTGTTACAATACCTTAGCGGTCATGAAAGACCCAGTAGACCACCGGGCAAAGGCGACTGTTGCATATATCAGGAGAGTTGCCTGCTTTTCAACAATCTTGTAGTAAAATATGTTTTATTCGAATGTCAACGAAAGTAGATGATAAATGGAAACTGGGATGGGTAATTCTTTCCCCGTATTGATCCCGGTCCACTGAGAACAACTGATCTGCCTCTTCAGGCCTCGTCGTCAGACATTGCCGACAAGACCGTTAGTCGCAGAGTACTGTGCAGCTACTTGCATTGGTAGGAATCAATCATATTTATTCTTGCCGTCATATCACTATGGAGTCTGGAGGAAAGGGTAGCCTTGTACAATGGGCCTTACGTCCCAGCCTCAGTACAATGATCAAAACTCTCTGCCTACCACGTGAGAGATTTAGTGTGAATACATGTACGTATGTATGTGTTTATAGTTATAGTTTATATCTAACCATCAGGAGAGCCGTGTTCATGTTTATTGAACTCTCACTTAAAAAAAACATTTCAAATAAAATCTACAGTATGGATTTAAATAAAACTTTGCAATATATATACGAGTAAATGATAATAAAAATAATAATAAAGACATATTTTTGTCATAATAATAATAATAAATCTACCACCGGATCGGATCGCGGCCGCACACTGAGAAGATCCGGCAAGAAACTCAGCGGGCTTGTCTTTTTTATAAATATGTTTACAATAATTAATGTAATGATACAATATATTTATAAGATATTGGCCAGAGGAGCAATTAATCCCAAGCCACTAAATATTCAGCAATGGTATAATAACCCTTTTCATTTAATTTAAATTTAACACATTTCTTAAATTTATTAATTGGAAATCCTTTCATATAATTGGAAAGTTTACTGTAGACCTGTATACCTTGGCCCATGAAAGAAAGGCTTACTCTGTGTAGACGAGACACATGCACAGCAAGATTATTTTTATGCATTGTATTGACACAGTGTAGATCATATTTTTTTTTAATGAACGTGAATTTCTGAGAACATACATTAAGTTTTTAAAGATACACTGGGATGCTACAGTTAGAATTTTGGTTTCTTTGAATTTTTCTCTCAGGGAAACTCTTAGGTCTAGGTTATGAATTGTCCTTGTTGCTCTTTTGTAAAATAAATATAGTATTTACTTCGTCAGAACTCCCCCAGAGAAGAACTCCATACGACAAGATGGTGTGAAAATGACTAAAATAAACCATCCCAGCGGTTTCAACTTCAATTAATTGTCTCATTGTTTAACAGCATAAGCTGCTGAGCTTAACCTAATTGCAAGTTTATCAATGTGCGGGCTCCATTGCAATTTTTTATCAATAGTTACTCCTAAAAACGTAGTAGAATCTACCAGGTCCAACTTATTCCCATTTAGTTGTAAGTTAGTATCTACTTGCCTCACATTTGGCATTGAAAATTTAATACAATTATTTTTTTTTCATTCTAAAAAAGATTGAACCAGTGTACAACTTTTTAAATCGCATTGTTCGTTTTGTCATACTTACCCTTTTCAGTTAAGTCTTTTCACTTTAAATATACGCGAACAATACAATTTCGTGTTCGTCTCTTACGTAGTAAGGTAAGTCATTAATATACACAAGGACCAAAAATGGACCAAGAATAGAACCATGTGGGACACCCATGGTAACAGCAGCACCTGTCGATTTTTTACCGTTAATCACGAATTTCTGAATCCTCCCATTTAAATCAGAAATCAGAAGATCAAGTGCCTTATTTCTAAGTCCATAATGTCGCAGTTTCCTGATCAATGTATGGTTGCTTACACAATCAAATGCTTTGGACAATTTACAGAACACCCCGATTGCATCCTGAGAATCCTCCCAATACTCATAAAATATTTTCTTCAATAATTCCACACCAGCATCGACTGTGGATCTACCCCTTGTAAAACCAAATTGTTTATTATGAAATAATCTTGATTTATTAAAAAGTAGTAACATTTGATTTTATATTGAATCAAATTTTTCAAATATTTTACTCAGGGTAGGCAGAATGGATATAGGTCGATAGTTTGAGAGATCAGAAGAACTTCCAAATTTAAATACAGGTACAACTTTACTTTGTTTCATTAGATTAGGAAATACGTCATTTAAACACAACAGTTAAATATTAAACCTAAGTATGGAGCAATAACATTAATTACTGAAGCAATAATTTTAAGAGAATGTCCCCATAAGTCTAAAGTATTTTCAATTTTTAATGATTTAAAGAATTTTATTACATCTGACGCATCAACAAACGAAAATTCAAAACTATTTTTCACTTATCTACATATTGCTTCAGCCATGATTCTGCAGCACTGGGTGATAAACTGAGAGCTTTAGTGGTTTCAATTGCAATGCCGCTGAAGAATTTTTCAAACTCTATGGCTACATCTAATTATTTTTTTATGTTCAAATCGTCTATTTTCAAGTGATATTCGTTGTTGAAATTCTCTTTCTTCCAGTTTCACAAAATAATATTCCAAGTAGCTTTTATGTTATTTGTTGAATTTTTAACAATTCTTTTTAGATATCTAGATTTTGCATTCTTACAAGCTTTTTTAAAAATTTTGGAATATTTTTTTACGTATTCTTTAAATACAATGCTGTGATTGAAAGTTCTTTCATGTTACAATTCATGTAACCTTTTCCTACTGTTATGAATAGCCAATGTTACCTATTCACTAAAAGCTCTATGATTACTATTTACTGTCATTTTTTAGGTGTAAAAGTCTGATAGTGTAGAATAATTAAATGTAGACTGAAATTTATAAAGATTTTGTATAATTTCATATAAATGCGTAGCTTCGGGTGGAAGATTATGTTATATGATTATGTTTGTATAGGTTAGCGGTCAGTTTTAATTATCTATTGTAGGTAAAAGATACTCGTAGGGCTACATTATTTTCGTCTAGTCTACTACAGTAATTTTTCAAAAACATCCAAAAACATCACAATAATAAAAATAAATATCTCTGAACAAGTTACACAAATTGAATCTAACCCCAAAGTAAGCAAATTATATGCTTGTGTTATGGGTGTTAGTCAACGATATTAATACATAGAAATACGTATGTAAATACAAGAATACATTTAATAAACAACCAGACCCGGAAATGCCAGGCATCTAAATGTTCATCACACAAATGCCGGCCCTCGTCGGGAATGAACCCGAGCATCGCGGTTATTTGGTGAAGTTAGGCGTGTACGCTAGCCACTCGACCAAATATTCAATAAAACTACAGTAGGCCTATCTTTAATTGTAGACAAGTAACTGAAATTTGCCATAATTCAACATAATACAAAACATTGAAAATAAACAAAATATTAGTATAAATGGATTTCCCCGACTTGGTCCGAACTCCTTTGCAGAATAGTCCATCTGCCTTCCTGTGCCAGGCAACTCGTAAAAGGCAAGCATAGTCTTGCTGTCACTAACACCGTGACATCTGACTAGGTGGTAGAGTTTCGCAGCGACTCGCCTGGATTAGTACCAACACCTTACCTATTCCTGCCGCCACAATGCTTTAACTTCAGCGCTTGGCGTTGACGTGTTGCGGTTCGGAGGGTAAGGTAACCGGTAAACTTACTTATGCTCGAGGCCTAACAGTCCGGCCTAAGGTTGGCAACGCTCTATTACCATCTGTGGTGTATTTAGGCGGCTTGAATTTCTTACCATCAAGAAATCCGTTTGCTTGTTTGCCTTTCAGTACAATAAAAAACTGATTCTGTACTAATAAAATTTTATAACACGTCTTCGTAATCTATAACCCAAACATCAATTTGTAATAAAAGGCGATCAATTTAAAATCAAACGGTAATATTTAACGACTCATACTAATGACAGCTGATTACGTACAATCAGCAAAAATGTTACACTATAACTAATATCATTTTCCACTTCGTGATATCCAGTTATGTGTTGATGGGTGTACATTTTAACAACCTATTTACCAAGTCATCAGAGCTTTGGTGACAAGTAATATCGTATTACTTGAGATCATCTTACATTGGAGGTGTGATTCTTTAAGCAATGATGTACAGTTATGCCATATTTTGATGTTGTGGTTTCAGTTGCTTGTCTAAAACTATTAGGGAAATAATATTGAGTATCACCAATAAATCAGCATTCTTATGATAATTAGTTTATTTAATTAGCAGAAGGCCAGACTTTTGGTTTGTTTAAATCATAGTGCAGAAATTCTTCTAAATTTACACTTTTTCAATAATAATTCTCTCATCGCTTCTGTGGTCTAGCGGTTCAGGTGATGAACTTGACTTCGTGAGGTATTGGATTCGATTCCCGGGTCAGGCAACAAAAATAAAATGTGGTTATTCCAATTTTCTAATCATAATAACGTTTCCCGGTATTAGATATGTGCCCGGTTGGCGATAGGCTTGCCACTTATCACATTGTGGGACTTAGTGTCTTCAGCTAATCGCTGATGTCTTGGTTGTGCCTCTGCCTACCTCTTACGTATTTACAATCATCTAGAGCAGGGGTGGGCAAACTACGGCCCGCGGGCCGCATCCGGCCCTTGAGAGGTTTTAATCCGGCCCGCCGAGGGTTTTTTTGAAAAAAATATGAACCTTCTTAAAAAAGTTAATGGTCAAAATGTTAAAAAGACTATCGAAATTTGGACAATTAAGATACTGAATCGACTTGATTGACTTTAAACATATATATTCCGTATTTCATATGTTAAGACTTCATAAATAGATTTTATTTTCATAAAGGATTGTAAAATAATAAAAAAGTGCTTTATGTTATCTATATACAACGTTTTATAATCGTAATATTTACTGCTATTTTTAGGTGTCTTAATAAACCGGCCCGCCTCAAGATTAATTATAATTTACTGGCCCGCCACTAGATTTTTTTTAATTTACCGGCCCGCGGTCAAAAGAATTTGCCTACCCCTGATCTAGAGCATCATGAGTGAGGAAGATTCTTCTCTATTTTCCTAATTGGAACAAGGTAGTAACGAGCCCTCTCAGCTTCCTTATCTGCGGCGACAATAATAAAACGGTATTAATAAGAGCGGTTTTTTTTGGTAAGCAAATACTGATTCACTCTATTTTAAATAAGTATTTTGTATTTTATTAATTATGCGTACATTTAATATGTATTTGATACTCTTTGAACTGTAAATACATGTACGATGCAATTTTGTAATAATTAAATATATATAGGACATTTTTTGTTTCATTCATCGACCTTTACAACTTCTCGTCTGGACCAATTCTTTCATATCATGAAGTAGGCTTCATGACACGTAAAATTAATGTTTGTCATTATCGTGTTCCGGTGTATAAAGTAAACTAGCTGAATTAAAAAAAAGAATTACCACGTCCTTTAAAAAATCTGCAAAGTGCAAAGTAATTTACAAATTACATTTACATAGTCAACTTGGTACAAATAATGATACACATTAAATAAATAGCTTATAAGTAAGCCGTGTAAATATACTTTAATTTTCTTACTCACTTCTTTCTCATTAATCTCGTGCTTTAAACCGACTTTAAAGAAAGGAGGAATAGTGTTCGACTCCGATTTGTATCTTTATTCGCAACAATTTCGAGATGGCCCCATTACCATTAAGTCTAGACCTGACATTAGAATCCCAAGGAAATAGTGGAAAATACTCAATTTACAGATGACTTAATACTCGTAGTAAAATCGAAGTCGGTGAATTTCAGATTTACTTACCTTAAATTATCTTTTGGTCACCTCTGTAGTCTAGTAGCCCAGCGTCGGACTTAATTTCTTGAGGACCCGGGTTTGATCCCCGGGTCGGGCAGCAAAAATAAAATTGGATTTTTTCAATTTTCTAATAAAAAAAACGTTGATCGGGATTGGAAACGTGCCGGTTAGCGATAGGCTTGCCACCTATCACATTATGGGACTTAGTATCTTCGGCTAGTCGTGGGTGCCCTGGTTGTGCCTCTGCCTACCTCTTCGGGGATACGGGACTGAAGATACTTCCACCTTTATAATGTTAACTCACACGTCTCTCCTGTTAGTAGTAGACAACTATGACCTATAGATGGTACAAACGTGTCACCGTTCTGGGGTTTGTTTTGGATTTTATTATTTAAAACATTTTGATACTTGGTACTATGATGTTCCAATTTAAATTTTATCAAAATCTGACGTATGTGTATTTATTTTATACAAAAGCAGCATATTGTTGAAATTTAAATAAATTTTTGACCTTGTGCAAGAGGTAGAAGATTATCACGTAATTAAATTATGTTTATTTTGAGTTTGAGTTTATTGTATATTAGCTGTTCCGGTGAACTTCGTTCCCCCTATTCTGATTGTATGGGAAAAAATAAAGTTTTGTTTTTCCTAGTTTTCCGGAATGAAAAAAATACTATGTCAGTTTCCTAGTTCTAACCTACCTTCTTACCAGTTGTCATCCAAATCAGTTCAAAGTGTCTCTAGAACGGCTTTCTTTTATGTATTTTAATATAAGTTGTAGTTATATACAGGTTTACATCGAAAGCACCAGCCACATTTTGAGAAACTGTTCAGAATCGATAACACTTTCGATCTATGAAAAAACTAAACATTAAAAAAATATATCTATTATTTTTGTCCATTACAAAATACAAGGTGCACGGCAATAACGTAAACAAAGCATTAAACTGGTTCCCACTGACTACAGTCACATTCACAGGCTAGTGACGTCTTTATTTGTACTAGGTACCTACGACATAGCGTGACAAAAAGTAAGGCATTATTGCGGACTGTTTCAAATGAGTGTTTGTAAATGTGATATATTTTTTTACAATTTAGCAATAATATTTAAAACACATTAACGTTTGAAACTTTACCCCT
>NJDD01001086.1:62609-82649 GCA_002245505.1 Calephelis nemesis | reverse complement strand
AAGTTGTTTTAAATCGGCCGCTGCAAAGCACTCCAGTAGTTACTTTTTATTATTCTACTAATACTACACCTACTACAACAGTAATAATGCACAATCTATTCATGAAATATTTTTTACAAATAAGAATTGCTTTTTTTTATGATATTGGAAGGCAAACAAGCAGATGGATTTCCTGATGGTAAGAAATTCTTGACGCCTAGAGACACCAAAGGTGGTAATGGTGCGTTGCCAACCTGAGGCCGGGATGTTAGGCCTCGAGCAAAAGTAAATATATCGGCTACCTTTTCCTCCGAACCGGATCACGTCATGACGTTATGGCGGCAGGAATAGGTAAGGCGGTGGTACCAATCCGGGCGAGACACTGCTAAACTCTACCACCTAGTCAGTTGTCACGGTGTTGGTGACGGTGAGCCTATGCTCGCCTTTTTCGAGCTGCCTGGCGAGGAAGGCAGATGGTCTATTCTACAAAGGAGCCCGGACCAACACGGGGAATAAATATTATAAATAAAATAATGCTTATTTAATATTTTATACAGAATACAAAACCCCTAACTTGTTAGTGATTTTTTTTTGGGTTTGTCTGTTTACGATTCATACAAAAGTCATTGAACGGATTTTCACCAAATTTTGTGCAGTAGTAGCTATCAAAACGGACGTTTTACTTCAGGAAATATTTTTTTCTATTACTTATACTATTGAAATGACTTTCCGTGAGTCATTTCAACGCCCGAACGAAGTAGCGGTCAACAGACAGTATTAAATAATGCTGTACTAACTGCATTACCCAAGTTAATCAACGGTTAACTGGTCGATTTCCATTAATAACTGAACATAACACACATATTTTAAATGTCCAATGTGAAGTCATGTTAATTTAAAGCGCTTGAGCATACGTCGCATATATAGGGTGGGTTATTCCAATCCGCTCGTCAACGTTAAATATTTTTGTCAAATTATACTGCAGTACACCTTAACATGTACGTCAAATTTGAAGTGTTAGTTAAAGTTCAATTGCGTTGGTATGATCGTCTCTCTATTGCACCGTTTTCGCATTTGTCGCTCGTTATCTTATTCTCCACTTCTTAAAAAATAATAGATAGCAAACACAAGTTAAATTTTATCCAATAAATTTTCAGTTTACAGTGAAATAAAAGTTCATATTTGCATGAAAATGTTTGTAGCTGCTTTATTTATCATTTCCATTCATCACAAGGTACGAATTCTCATAGTTATATTAACATTGTATAAATTTATGAACTTTATCTTTAACAGTATCTTAAAATAAAGTCGTTCGAGTTATATGTAAAAAGATCCTTCAACTTCTAAAGGAATAACTAGTCCTTCATCCAGTGATAAAATGTATTGTTATATTTAATTTAAGTTAAGTTATCCGTGTTGCTACTGGTCCTTTGTGTAAAGTAGACCATCAGCTCTAAGAAGCCAGCATATTATGTTACCAATAGAAAGGAAGTTTGGAGTAGACTTAACTATTAAGCTTAACATAATGTAGGTAACAATAACGCATTCCAACATCTATGCTGTCTGCTACAGTTGTCTTTTACCATTAGAAAAGCCACATGCTTGTAAAAAAAACTCTGTAACAATGCATTCTAAATTGTTTGTTTTTAAAATCGCTGTCTAGTTAATACACGTCTCGTGTTACCTTGTAAACGAACTTGTTAAAAAAAAGAACGACTGGAATGATCGGTTCAGTTTAAAATCTTACTATAATTATCAACAAAATAATTTATAAGCTCAACGTTACATTTTAAAACAGAAACAAATAGAACATCTTATGCGAATATAAAACAAAGCAACTAGGTTATACAGCATATACCGAATTTTTGGTTAATGGACTTAAGAATATTTGATATACAAGTAGCACATTTTAATGAAACTACACAACTGAAGTAACCGGCCCTGGTGATCCAGTTTAATATATCGCGGGTTAATTTAATTTCACGTCATTCAAGAATCTTTAACGGTATCAAGATATCGAATTCTGGTGTTTGCGCCGTCGTGGTCGGTATTGTGATCCTCTGTTAATGCGAAGAGATAATAATTTTACTTATTATTTTATTTTTTCGAGTATTAAAAGCTCTCTCGCCTACTGGTTAGAGATAATAGTCGCATCTAGACACCCTTGATGGTAATGGTGTGTCACCAACTTATGGTCCTTAAATCACCTTCTACCTTTTTGCTTCACGACGATGGTAAGAACTTGGTGTCAGAGCGGCAGATAAAGGCAAAGTTTTTGTTTCTCCCTGGTGAGTTGTACAATACTCTACCATCATATTATGACTAACTGCACTGCTGGATTAATCCAGTAACCACCATTGACTGTTATAAAACTCAGCTGCAAAAGTCAGATTAGTTGAATTTGAATCTAGTAGTAGATTTTAGAATTATGTAGACTTTGTATTTGCGAAATAAAATATTTATCAATTTACTTTAAAACTTGGCCCTATTAGTTTTTAATAGCCCTACACAATGACATACAAGTGATTTGATGGAAAGAGATATTCCGGTCAATAATGCTGAAGAACTTAGCGTTATGAAATCAATTAAATTAATCCTTGCTTTAATGACACATAAGTAACAAAAAAAGAGACGAACCTCTTAATTTTATTGCGTGGAATATCTACAAAATAAAAGTGGCGGTCGTGCATTTAGTTTTTCCATATTATGATAAAAGAGATAAATATTTCAATCACTGTTAAAGTTATTACCATTTTATCGAAAATCCATTTAAAATAAATGCTTAATTTATTCTAAGCCAGTAGGTTTTTTAGATATCTGTAAGACACTAATCAATATGTAAATTTTGCTTATCTTTTATCTAATACGTATTAATAAATGAGCTAATTACGAAATATCCCGCATACCTTCGATAAGTTAACATGATAGTACCAAACGATAGAGACAAGGAAGTAAGAGTTTTTGGTAATCTAGTGCCTTTATTCTTAAATGTACACTACTTAATATTATTTTTGTTTGTAAAAGTTTTGAGAAGTAGTGTAAATTGGTTTTCTTACGTCACACCAAAAGCTTAGTTGTTTAAGTTATATTTATTCATGGCAATTGCTTTTTAGCATTTGATTTAAAGCTAGTAAACTTAGTTTGTTTACTTTTATACTTTTAAAATTTTAAACCGTTTGCAAATTTAAATTCATAATAAAAAAATATCACAAAAAAGTTTTTTTTTTACATTTTTATATTTGCATCCCAGTTTATTTTTAGGGTTACGTACCCGAAAGGGTAAAAACGGACTCTATCACTAAGCCCCCGCTGCCTGTCTGTCTCCAGGCTCTTTCTCATAAACCGTGATAGCCAGAAAGCTGCAGTTTTCACCAATGATGTATTTCCGTTTTCGCTATAACAACAAATACCAAAAATTAAAAAATATAAATAAAAATATAAAGTAGGATAAATGCGGTCGAAATGAGAGCACTACGGAAAATCTGTGGTGTGACGCTCGCTGACCGCATTCGTAACAGTGAGATCCGAGAAAGAGTGGGATTAAAAGAAAGTGTTGGTGTTAAAATACGAAAGGGCATGCTCCGCTGGTTCGGTCATGTGGAAAGAATGACAGATGAAAGATTGACAAAGTAGATATACAATGCGAATGTGGATGGATGTAGGTACCCGGGGAGACCAAGGCTGACATTTCACGATCAGATCAATCAGATATTATCCGAGAGTGGTGTCAAGAGTCTCCGAAACAGGCGTGTTTGTATAAGGGTAATGAATGTGAAGGAAGCAAGACAGGTTTGTTTGTCAGGATCGTGAAGTCTGGCACTCGATACTCTCTGCCTACCCCGTAAGGGACTTGGCGTGAAGATATGTATGTATGTATATATGTAAAAAATATTAAAGGGAGTCTCCATACAATAGACGTGTTTTTTTCGTATTTTTTGCTCAAAATTTAAAACGGTAACAGTTTACCTGTTCAAAAAATTTAGGTTCAAATTTTCACAGAATATTCACTTGTATATTACGTTTCAAAATAAGTAAATAAACAACAATTAATTAATTATTAAAGGAGGGCTCTCATACAACAAACCGAATTTTTAAGCAATTTTTACTCGATCTTAATCAGGTAATTAATTAAGTCATTAATAAACAGGTAGAAACGTATGTAAATATTTAGAAATATATTAATTATAAAAATAAATACCTAATCTAGTACATAAAAACTAACAAAATGAAAATATAGATGATAGTACGGAACCCTTCGTGCGCAAGTCCAACTCGCATTTGGCCTTTTTTTAATATGTAAGACAATTTTACTTTCAAGATATCATTTTTTTATAAACACATTTCAATTCAAACTGATAAGATTGGTCTTTGGCTTTTATTCAATAGTTCTTACCTACTACTAAACTATCAACTTTTGTATCAGTAGTGAAAAGCGCACTATACTATCATTTCTTACCTCCTGTACATTTTGAAAAATGATATGATATCGTTTTAATGAGCCATATTATAACAAAATCAGCATATTAATGGTTGGATAGATATAATGTTATCAACCAGCTGCATGGTATAGCTTGTCAATTATTTCAGATGTTTCACGTATTTTTTTTATCAAATGCATAGTCAGCTTTAGTAAAGAAGAATGAAGATTAATGTTTTAAATCTTACGAAATATATTGTGCACCTGTTACATTCTTGTTTTTAGTTATTTATTAACTAAAAATGTATATTGCTCTTCTCAACAAATGAACTTCAATACAAAACAAACTAAATGTTCTTGAGATGTAACGCACCCAAAGAAACATACATTTATTCTTTATTTAGCATATCCATTAGAAAAATAGGCTCGTTCCGAATCCTGAATATCCTGAATAAACATTTCATTAAAATTGTAAGATTACTTACATAACTGACAATAAACTTGCTATGAGACCTTGTACTTTACAAAATTGCATTTTTTTAAATATTCTTCCTTAAAATATAAATAACATGTCATCAAAATTGATTTGATAAAACTGGAAATAATTCTTTCAGGAAACTTACAATTATTCGTTTCGAAAAGAATAAAACTAATTATTATACTTTCCCCATTGTACATCACTTTCAAGCATGGCTGTCCTTCGTTTCCTTCTTATATTTATCTACTTTACACACACTTTTTTCCTAACATTCACGTTACGTTTTTATTTTTGCACGGTAAGGAAAAAAATGTTTGCAAAGTAGAAAATTAAAAGAAGGCAACGAAGGATAACCATGCCTGAACGTGACACTATTGAATCAATTCACAATGATTTTCGTAACGTTCTTTTGTCGCTTTAAATCGCTTAGCAAACAACGAATACATACCTTATTCATATCAAGATCACAAAATCTGCACCACAGATTGTCGGCTCAAGGCAAGTTCAATCGGCCATTACTTCCCCAACTTTCCCTAATTGACAGCGTGAACTCGATACACTTTTTTCCTGTCAACATGCAAAATATCAAGCGACCTTTACCAAAGTGGATTAATTTAAAGATAATATCAAAATCTGCTTAATTTGTTAGTGCCATTAACAGGAATGTCAAAATTAATTTAAACCTGATAAGAGAATGATAAAAGCAATAATAAATTGTCTTACTTTAAATTAGTATAATTCATTTTATTACAAACTGATTAGACCTTGTTCTAAAACAAATCTAGTACAGATAAATTATTATGAGACAAATCTAGTTTTTTCAAATGTCTCAGAGTTTGTAATTTCGTTTAATATTTTATAACATTTTATTTTTTAAATTTTTAACCTACGTTTTTTCTGTGTTTATTGATACTTGTGGAAATTCGACTATATCACATTTTAATATCTTATTGATAAGAACGCCATCTTCATTTCGCAAGACCAACTACTTTGTTTCCAAACTTTTTAGTGCGCCATCTGTGATCTTTTATCGTTATCATCAATATATTTGTTTGTGTGTGTCAAATGCATAGTAGTGAGGGTATATTTTATTTATTGATGTAATGTACTTTATAAGCACTATTATCAAAAAATATTAGCGTTCTTCGAGATGGACAGACGACCTTGTGAGGGTCGCGGGGTCTCGCAGGATGCAGGCCGCTTCCATCCGGTCGAAGTGGAAGTCAACGGGGGAGGCCTATGTTCAGCAGTGGACGTCCTATGGCTGAATTGATGATGATGATAATGAGATTTTTAAGAAAGCATTCTATATTAATCTTGGTATAACCGCAAGCGAACGAGGGTAAATGACATAGTTCAGAGAGTCATTCAGAGCTTCAGGCTGTAGTGCAATAGGCAGGCTGTGGCTGTTGCTCAGAACCGACAACCGCTGGGGAAGAAAGGTTCTCGAGTGGCGGCCCCGCACCAGAGGACGTAGTGTTGGACGACCTCCCACCCGGTGGACTGATGATCTGGGTGCTTATTATGTATCTCAGTTGCCAACTTAAAACAGAAAAGTGTACATCAAGTAGCTGTCAAATGACGTGTTTTATATTTGCTATCTCCAGTGACCAGCAGAAATTCAAAAGAGATAGCAAACACAAATGACGTCATTTGATGTACACTTTTCTAGTTTGAGTTGGCAACTGAGATACATAATCAGCACCCTGGTCAAAGTCGCGGGGAGTCGACGGATACTAGCGGATGGTAACTGTGACATGTGGCGGTCTTTTGGGGAGGCCTATGTCCAGCAGCGGACGTCATTGGGCTGATGATGATGATGATTCTTTATTATGTGAAGAAAGCTTGAAATTGTAATGTAGTCGGCTCTTTTTTTAATTAACGCATTTGCTACAAATGCTACAAAGCTGTAAATATTGGGTACATACAAATAAAAACAATGTGTTTTTAATCCCTAAGAATAAAAGGTGAATGTTATAACTTTGATATAGCATAAGAATTTCTATGGCATAGCTTTTGAACGGATGGACCGATTTCGATGGGGTTTTATTTGGAAGCTGACGTGATTGAGATTAGTTTTTAGCTACATTAATATTAAGATTGTTTGTGTATAAAAATATAGTGATATTGTGTACTAACTCTACAAACATTACTAGCGAGTACTCGCAGTATATGTATATCTCTTATGTATTGTTTCTTATACGGAACCCCTCACGGACGAGTCTAACATATTGTAAGTGGTATGTATTTTAATGTTACTATCGTTTATTACATAAAATTCACAAATATGCTCCTTATTTTTTTCTTAATAATCTAAGTAGTTAAGGTCAGTATTTCCCAGGCAATATTCCCAAAGAAGACGACAGAGGTACACCCAGGGCAACCACGATTAGCCGAAAGTATCGGCTAAAACCTATCTTCAACCGGGCACGTAACGGATCAACGCCATTTTTATACGAAAAATGAAAAAAAAAGCTATGAATGTCAGGTCAACAAATGTTTTTGTAACACGAATTAAAATAAAAATATGGTTTTTATCAACTAGCTTATTTTACAGTATTCAGTAATTGGGTTCCTAGTTACCAACCTAGTTTATTTATAATGATTTTATCACTATCGAAAAAAAGATTTCCCCGTGTTGGTCCGGGCTCCTTTGTAGAATAGACCATCTGCCTTCCTGGCCAGGCAGCTCGTAAAAGGCGAGCAAAGGCTCACCGTCACTAACACCGTGGATTCTGACTAGGTGGTAGAGTTTGGCAGCGACTCGCCCGGATTAGTATCACCGCCTTACCTATTCCTGCCGCCATAACGTCATGACGTGTTCCGGTTCGGAGGGTAAGGTAGCCGGTAAATTTACTTTTGCTCGAGGCCTAACATCCCGGCCCCAGGTTGGCAACGCACCATTACCACCTTTGGTGTCTCTAGGCGGCGTGAATTTCTTACCATCAGGAAATCCGTCTGCTTGTTTGCCTTCCAATATCATAGAAAAAAAAAAAGAAATCAATTTCAAGGAAATCTTCGATTTAGTTATGCTCAGGCATATTAATATCGCTGTTGCTATTGATACGACTATTTGGTTTTTTTTTGACTTTTTACAGTTTTAGTTTAATGATATTGGAAGGCAAACAAGCAGACGGATTTCCTGATGGTAAGAAATTCACGCCACCTAGAGACACCAAAGGTGATGTTGATGCGTTGTCAACCTGGGTGTTAGGCTTCGAGCAAAAGTAAGTTTACCGGCTACCTGACCCTCCAAACCAGCACCAACCAGCATGGCAGCTGAAATAGGTAAGGCAGTGGTACCAATCCGGGGGAATCGCTGTTTTCGAGCTGCCTGGCAGAAAAGCATATGGTCTATTCTGCAAAGGAGTCCGGACCAGAAAAAAATAGATCTATGGTCTTCTCCTCATAATCTATTACTGTATTAAATATTTTTATTTTCGTCAGTGCGATATTATATTAATTAACAAAATTAATTTTTACAAGCTTTAGAGTTAGACTAACAAGAACGACATGCGAAATTCTAAAAATAAACTGTTTTCGTCACAAATGAGTTTGCATTTTAAATCAAACAAGTAATTCTCGGGGTCTTCGCACAACACCATATAATTAGGGTATTCGCTATTTCTTTCACCGTCCGTTATCGTAACAATTAATCTGGTATCTACAGTGTACTGTTTATATGCTAATGGGCAAGGTACTGTCAGCTGAGGAAATGCCCTGAATAATCGACTGGTAAAACTTGTATACCTACTTCAAGCGGTTTAACGATCGAAGAATGAACCGCCTTTTTGTCTAGCTACGTATAATAAATATCCCTGGACAAATCACACAACTTAACCCCAAAGTAAGCAAATTATATGCTTGTGTTATGGCTGTTAGTCAACGACATTAATAGATACATATAAATACTTAAATAGATACCAGAATATATTTAATAAACATCCAGACCCGGAAATGCAGACATCTAAATGTTCATCACACAAATGCCTGCCCCCGTCGGGAATCGAACCTGAGCTTCGCGGTTGGTCGGCGTAGTTAGGTGTGTACGCTAGCCACTCGACTAACGAGGCGGTCAATAATTTCATATAAAATATAGATGAAATAAAAAAAAATTCTAGATCTTCACAAAACACTCGTATTATGTAACTGAGAACGATAGAGATACGTCAACTTTCAAACAAAAAAAAACGAATCGAAATTGTTACTCGTATTATAATAATTAAGTGCACTAAAACTGCAAAAACTAATTCCAACTATTTTATTTGTTACCACGTACATACATACATACATACATATCTTCACGCCAAGTCCCTTACGGGGTAGGCAGAGAGTATCGAGTGCCAGACCTCACGATCCTGACAAACCTGTCTTGCTTCCTTCACATTCATTACCCTTTTCATACAAACACGCCGGTTTCGGAGACTCTTGACACCACGTACCACGTTACCACGTAGCGACATATATGAAGATTACATACATACATATCTTCGCGCCAAGTCCCTTACGGAGGTAGGCAGAGAGTATCGAGTGCCAAACCTCACGATCCTGAAAAACCTGTCGGGCTTCCATCACATTAATTTTAATTACCGTTTTTATACAAACACGCCGGTTTCGGAGGTTCTTGACACCACCCTCGGATAATATCCGAGCGATCTGATCGTGGAATGTCAACCTTGGTCTACCTGGGTACATAACTTTCATCCACATTCGTACTATATGTCTGCTTCGTCAATCTTTCATCTGTCATTCTTTCCACTTGACCGAACCAGTGGAGCACGCCCTTTCTCATTTTAACACCAACACTTTTTTCAATCCCACTCTTTCTCGAATTTCACTATTACCAATGCAGTCAGCGAGCGTTACACCACAGATTTTCCGTAGCACGTTGTCTATATATCAATTCTCTTCGACCGCATTTATCCTATTCTCATGCTACATCTGGCATACCCAGCTCTCGCTTTCATACAACAACAGCATAGAATTATAATTATAAAGTAGTAGTTTACGGTAGACAGGGTTAAATTCAATTATAGTTATTAAATGTTTATTAATAAATAATTAATCTAGTTATAAATATAAATAATTGGCTTAGAAGTTAAAGCATATGTACCTTAAATAATATTTTTTATAAATGTTAAAATATTTGCACGCCAAAATATGGTAGAATATGTTGATATACTTAAATATTTTTGTAACATCTCATTTACACACATATTTCCGCAAATAAATAATTTTCTTTCTTTCTAAAATAAGCATAAAATTGTGCAAAGGGAGTCTAGCACTTTGACCCAAAACCTTGAAGTGAAATAGCTTACCCAGCGCTCAATTTACTCTGTTCCGTGAACACACTCTGCTTTCCGTGGTGTACCTTCGTCCACTGCTAAAAGCAAAACCAAGATATACAATTTCATTCACTTGGTCCAACTCTATTATAGAGTCTCAATTGTATGAAATAAAACTCTTACATCAGTATGATAAATATTGTCGTTTCGAAAGGCTGCAAATTGGCCTGAACTGATCCCACGTCAACTTTATTAACATCCTTCTAGTAGTTTTTGAGTTATTAAGTTTGAACTTTTGAGTTGACCTCGTTTCCAAAAGATAAGGTATAAATAAGAACCATTTAGATCAAACATACAAAAAAAAAATTAGTTTAATAGAGAACTTCCTACTTTCCTTGGAGTCGGTTAAAAAGTTATGATGTGACTAGGTATGTAAGTGAGGACATTTTATTGGAACCAGAGTCGGAGGTGGATTTTTTTAATTTGATACAAACTTTTTTATGTAAATACTTGTACTTTTCCACAATAGGTACAATTTATCTTACACATTACGTTATTCTTTAGCCAACCGGTTTCATTTACCACAGTATAATCAATAGCCTGTATTTTAATAACTAAAGATAAATAAGTATCTTAACACCCATATCGCCGAAGAGGTAGACAGAGGCACAACCACGGCACCCACCACTAGCTGAAGACACTAAGTCTCACAATGTGATAGGTGGCAAGAACCGGCACGCATCCAATCCCGAGCATCACCGGTTGGCAATAGCTTTTTTTTTGAATGATTACATTTGTTGCTAATCTCGCGATTTTTTGGAACTCCAGCGAGCTTTAGGCTGGCTATAGCGTAACATATAGTACTAAACAAAGTGTATATTGGAAAAGTACAAGCGTTTACTTCAAAAAAGTTTTTTTTAATTGTAGGTTACTTGTTATACCTAAACTTGAGAGATTACTTTTTCTAACTCAAAGAGAGTTACAATTAACTCGTTCAATGAAAAATAAAACAAAGAAATTACCATTAAAAAGAATTGGGGCGTTTTAGCCAATGTTATTTAAATTCAGTTGCATTAGTAATTGCACCTTTACTTTCAAACATAAAACATAATTATTACTCCTCAGTTGTCACCAATTATGAGGTTGACTGTTGATATGTTTTAGTCTATAATTATTATAAAATACCGACTCAATTGCAGCTTTTATGTCTGCTATACCGTAATTAGTGTTTAGTGATACGTCATATAACACGCGATTGAAATTTTGAATCTATTTAATACAGATTTTAACTAGCTGCTGCCTGTGGCTTCACCCGCGTTTTTAAAGGAACGCGCTTTGCAATCAGGATTACAAGTAGCACTTATATTAATCCAGGTCACAATCTATCTGTCTTCCAAAATTTAGACAAATCCGTTTAGCCATTCGAGTGTGAAAGAATAACAAACATCCATACATACATACAAACTTTCGCATTTATAATATTAGTAGCTGTTGTTGCGGCTTTACCCAGGATATTTTTTCGGGATAAAAACTATCCTATGTATTAATCCAAGTAACCTTCTATATGTGTGCCAACTTTCGTGAAAATCAGTTCAGAAGCTTTTGCGTGTAGAAGTTACCAACATACAAACTTTATTTGTAATATGAATAGGATAATAGGACTAGCTGACCTGGCGAAATTCAATCCGTTTGAAAGTAGTCTGCCGGTTGACGTAAACGGTTTATGACTTAACTGCATGAGGTCCCGGGTTCGAATCCCGGGTCGGGAAACAAAGAGAAAATTTGTTTTTTCCAATTTTCTAAAAGAAATCTTTTTTGCTCGGGATTGAATATGTGCCCGGTTGGCGATAGGCCTGCCACCTATCACTTTGTAAGACTTAGTGTCTTCAGCTAGTCGTGGGTGCCCTGGTTGTGACTCTGCCTACTTCTTCGGGGATATGGGCGTGAAGATACTTTTTTTACCTGTTATGTTACGGATATAAAAGCAGCACATCCATCGCAAAATATCCTTTTTTGTGACATGTAGTCTCTGTTTATGCAGTTCAGGTAATGTTCATGCCTTTTATAGAAATTTTTACAGGCATTTTCGAGTCATAAACGACATTCGTTTATTCATACCACTTTGTTCAAGCTAAGTTTTGCCAAGACGACAAAGATTTATTGTATATTATGGTTTACTATATTTTTTTAACATTTATGAATGGTAATGAAATAAAGAAATTTCTTGGTATTAAAAGCTATGATAGATGGCATAACGGGAGACATCGCTATCTTATTCGGACAGCGGCAAGAACAAGTGACTACCCCTAACATACACCTCCTAAGACAATCTGAATATTTCTAATTTTGGGACTGCACCCCCCGATAATATTCCAACATTAATGCGGCATCAGGTTTTCACTTAAGTGCAATACTTAAAAAATTAAAACTATTTTAATACCTTTTGTTATTGTTTGCATTCACTTACAATCTTATTGTTGTTTTTGTTGTTTTAATATTTGTCAATAGTTTAAATTTAAAATGTTTATTTAACAAAAGACTAACATAAAACAATTAACAAAACACTGATGCAAAAATTAAAGTCAAAATTTAAGAACCCCCAAAACAAGAACTTAATTTCCCTTTAAAAAGTAAAAAATATCCGAGTATATTTGCAGACTTTCAGTTAATCTCCCCACTTTTACCTCCCGCAACTTTTAAACGGCTCAACTGATTTTCATCAAACATGTCTAAGAACACTAGCAAATAAGCTACCTTTAATACAAAAAAAAAACTAAATTGAAATCATTGCATCCGTTAGGGTGTTATGATGCTACAGATAGACAAACACACAGACAGACAGACACGACAAACTTATATTACCCCTCTTTTTGCGTCGGGGGTTTAAAAATTAGACTAATGAGCCGAGTGTTGCCAAACTGAGGACTTATATTAAGCCTTTAAAACAAACAAACACAATCTCACATTTTATAATATTAGTGGTCTAGTAGTTCGGTGTTAGCGTTAGTTGTACATGTGATATCGGATTTTAATATAAGTATTTTTCAATTTTCTAATAAAAGGGAACTTTGTCAGGGATTGAGTGATTGCCCGGATAACGATATACTTGCCACCTACCTATTACATAGTGGAACTAATCGTGGGTACCCACGAGCGTGAAGATACTCAAATTATTATTTTAGAGCTGCTTATCCGGGTTTGTCTAGGTCCACTGACTAGAATAGACCGTCTGCCTCTAGAATCTGCAGGTAAATAGGCAAGCACAGTTATATAGGTATTTAATAACCAAGTTGACCACTAGTGGTAAAGTGCTGCGCGGCAACTTCCCCGCCACTATCCACCCTATCCTTATCCACCGCCTTACCTATCACTGTCACCATAATGACCCTTTCATGTTTTGGTTCGGAGAGTAAGGTAACCAGTAGACTTGCACAATAGGCTTAACATCCTGGCCTAAGAACATCGACGCACCTCTAACACCTTTGGTATCTGTAGGTCACAGATGTCTGTTATTATCAGATAAACAGTGAGCTTTTTAATTCATGAAACACATACATAAACAAATAAAAGCTTATCTTAACCTATCAAAAAGCTCATAAAAACGAGCTTTTACGAAATATCCACCAGATTCATCTCTTAAAAGTAGTTCAGTCCAAGACATTCACTTTAGCAGATTATCTCACTCTAATACTCCCAGAGTCTATAATTTCACAAATATAGAATGAGATGCATTAGTAAGCATTTCTGACTTAATGAGGTACTATGGGCCCAAGGTATATAATTTGACAGGCCGGTCGCAAAGGCCCGCTGGTTCCGCAATAATAATATTTTGTCATTAAAGTTTTTCCATACCCTTCTATTTTGTAGGATATGCTTGTCATTGCAGTTGTCTTTGGAGATAGAATAACTGTTGAATAATATCTTATTCTGTACCTCCGAAAAGGAGGTGGCTATCAAATCGTTTGAATTTTTTTGTTATTTGTATGTTGTACTTGGCCAATATAATGTGTAGACTTTGATAAAGGTGGAACAAAATTCAGAGGTAGTCTCGTAATCTCATGGAGGGAGATCTGGTGATCTTTCACTTAGATTAACACCTACAACAGGCACCAGACTTTCATCTAGTTTAGTAAAGTTTTTTTATCTAGTTTTTAATCTACTTCAATTAATGTGACAAGAAAATATGTTAATTGAATTTATGTTTGATTAAGTTCCAAATGACTTTTGTGTCGTAATATTTTCGTTGTTTCCTTACATTTAAAGTTTAAATCGGTTTTAAACTACTGCTTCAATGTGTTAGCAAGGCATTAAAATTAATTTTGAAAAAGATGTATTTGAAATTGAAGCAACATAACCAAATATTATTGCACAAAGTAGTTTACGGAATGAAACAAAACAATTTTTTTTTTCTGGAATAAAACTTAATAACCCTTTTCTTTAAAGTATACAAATTTCATATCAGACCGGATTTGAACCGGTAGCTACCTATTGTTTCTCGCTGCCAATGCGCTGTATGAAGCTTAAGGATTTAAATCTTGCGGTGAAATTTTTATTTCCTTTCCTAAAGATTATGCCGATAGTTACGCCCCGTAATAATATAATTCATAACATTAAATGAATCTATTTTTACATAAAACATTGACATATAATTTACATCTAAATTAACGATATTTGCTCGGCATATATCAAATACTCTTAGCGGAAAAGAAGCAATATTTGAACCTAGAAATCAAGCGTTAATTAATAAAAAAGCGTAACATTTTAATTTTGATAATTCAAATATAAGCAAAGGGTAAGGTTTCAAACCCTGTCCAAAATAAAAAAAAATCCTTAAAATTTTGATAAAATAAGATTACAATTCAATTGTGTGGGATTAGACATAAGATATAGACAACAATGTAGACTCCAATTCGGATAAGATACTATTATCTAATAACAATAGATAAAAGCATATCAAAGTCCACATAAACCATGACTTAGTAATGTTTACGACCCCCATAAACATTTCTTGTAGTTTTAAGATCAGCATCTCGCTTCACAAATTGTGTTTTATTAGGACATGAAACATTTATGACCTTAGATGACTTAAGGGTGTTAGCGAACAAAGTATTGTATATAAATTTCACTATATTACTTGTGATTCGCAAATCGTATATGGACATAATATCTTCACATCCAGCCCCCTGCATGCTGAACAAAGAGTATCGAAGCCGAAAGGTCAGGATCTCTGCTGACCTGCCTTATTTCTTCTACAGACATTAATATTTTCCTTCAAATTAAACGTCTAATCATCTTACAGACATCTGGCCAGAGCTTATAGAATCTTCATCACCTCGATATGCTGTGATCCGATTTGTGCGATCCTTAAGACATTACTTACTTCATCTTTGTGGACCAGTTACAACGGACGTTATTTCCAAACGGACACTGCACTAATCCTATTAATATTATAAATGCGAAAGTTTGTATGTACGGATGTATGGATGTTTGTTACTCTTTCACGCAAAAACTACAAAGCCGATTACGATGAAATTTGGTATGTAGGTAGCTGAAGACCCAGAATAACATATAGGCTACTTTTTATCCCGGAGTTCACGCGGGATTGGGACTTACGCGGGTGAAACCGCGGGGTACAGCTAGTGACATTATATAATTTTTGCTAGTGAGTGATGGGATCTTTACAACGCCTAATAAGTACCAAACATACTCTAAAATATACGATACTATTTATGGAATAATATCTCATTTAAATAAACGAAAACAAGTATAGTACAATGACAAATAGATGACAGTGACAATATTTCAGACATTTGTATTGTGGCTATTATCTATCCTATCTATCCATGTAACTAAAGAGGCTGTTATCAGGTAAATGTAAAGTATCTATTGATTGACTATTAAGTACCTAGGTATTTATAATTTTTCCACATTTTGTAACCACTGTACTTCCGTCATAGCATAACTCTTCCATAACAAAATTATGTCATAAGAAAAATCTGCCATAAAACAACTCTGTCCTAAACCTCCGAAGGGCTAAAATATAGCTAACTCTGTGCAAAAGGAAACAAAGACAACATAAAATATTATAAAAAAGAAAGAAAGCCATGCAAATTTAAAATCCACCATGTTTAATAATCATAACAGTAATCACAGGGGCTACAAATGTCACAGAACTGCTTCTCTAGGGGGCTGGAGATAGCATTCTAACCTCAGGGCAATGATAAATAAAATATATTCTTGGTGTACCTTCAACGAGATATGTGTACTTCTGTAGGTATTTGTAAGTTATGACAATATAAGAAAGAGATGTAGTTTTTGTTTTGATCTTTACTAACATAAACACAAAAGGGATGTGATATTCTGGTCATATTGAACTATAAAATGAATGAATGAATTTTTGAAAATGAAATTTACTTGTAACGTTTACCTTTTTAACATATCTGAGGAATCTTAGGATATTTTTTTGGGAGATCCATGCAGCTACGAATATGATGTGACCAAAATTGACGATAGATATACCCAATTAGTAAAGAGTAACAATCCTAAATTTCAAAATTTTCAACCCCTAACAAAACTTACATTTTATGTAGCTGAGAACCGTCACTCACGTCAGTTTTCGAATTTAAAAAAAAATCGCATCGAATTTTTTTCGGGTATTAGATATGACGGCTAGACTTATCCAAAAATCTTATTTTTTTAATGAACTCCCGAAAAATGGACCGTTTTTCGGGATCCTTCTAAAGTGCCAGACAGACTCACAAATATTACTTACAAAACCTTTCTTTTTGATATGCTATATATTATATTTCAATAATTACGACACATAACATGGTAAGTTTTAAACAATGACCCAGCAGCTACCTCTCAGTTCTTTCATCAAGTCGTTGTCATCAAGTCCTCATAATCAGAAAATATCATTCGGTCTAGTTAAGGCGAATCTAACAAGTCAAAACTCAACCAGTTTACCTTTAGGCATTCCAGAAGACGTATCATCTCCTACCTTTTAGCTTCATCATCAGACCAGCTCAGTCATACGAGCACTTGTTAGTGTTTTAACTGTCAGTTTTCATACACGGTCAAAAGACCATTTCAATACTTACAAGTGATCTGCATATTGCTTTTTGTACACTTGGACAGATCTACATAAACTATAGAAAAGAACCATTTCTACAGCGTTAGCTTTCAAATAAAAAAATGCATAAAATCCGTATATCTGCTAAAAAGCTACGATGCCACTGACACACACACACGCACGCACGCATAGACGCACGTATGCACGCACTCACGCATGCACATACACACACACACACACTCATTAAAAATATATAATTTCTATTACATAACTCATACACTTGAGATGTTATTAAACTGATAATTAACTAATTTACTGTTCATCATTAAAATTATTAGGTTACTTCCTAAAAAAATTCTAGAAAGATTAAAATTGTTACAATTACTATTTACGGGCCTAGTTACTACTAAAGTTTTTACATGTTACATTATTCACTTGCATCTATGCTCTTGTACTTTTTGAATAGTAGGTAGTAGTGATACAGTATGAATTGAAGCATTTCTTTTATCTCACTTAATTTGATTTTTTATATTACGACTGTATCAATTCCCCAGAAACAATTACCACTGCGGAAGACATTGTTACCACCTGTCAATGTAATAAACATGAGTAATATAATTACTCCTGTTTCCAATAACTTATCTTGTGCAAATGAAAGCCATTAAACAAACATTAGGGAAGATAATTAAGGGGTAATTATGGTATTTACAAGTGACGATCGCTGTGGATTCGGTTCCGGTGCTAATGGTCTCGTGGCAGGTGGTGCCGGTGAGACGAATAAAAGTCAATTATTTTGGTTTTGTATTCCTGAATCTCGACTAACTTAGCATCAGGCAATTCGCCTGCTTCTTTGCTTTGAATTTCACTAATTAATAATTTTCAATTATTTAAAATATTTTCAATAATTAATAAGTATATAGGACGCTCGTGCAATGCACGCATGCACGGGCACACATAGCACACACGCACCCGAGCATGCATGAGCTAATTTATAAGAGGGCGTATAATACTTGTAGTTGCGAGCAACGTCTAATTTTTGTATTAAATAATAAAAATAAATCCCTGGACAAATTACACAATTTGTTCATTAATCGCCTCTGTGGTCTAGCGGTTCGGCGTTGGACTTGACTTCTTGGGGTCCCGGGTTAAATTCCTGAGTCGGGCAACAAAGTATTAGAAAATATGTAGGTAATTTTCAATTTTCCAATAAAAATATTGGTGCACAGGATTGGATACGTGCCAACTTGGCGATAGGCTTGCCAAATATCACATTGTGACTTAGTGTCTTCGGCTAATCGTGTATGCCCTGGTTGTGCTTCTGCTTACCGGCGTGAAGATACTGCAGCAGCATTTTTCCCATTTTTATACAATTATTCCAATTAAAAGTGCGTAATAAAGTCCCGAATTTCCCCGTGTTGGTCCGGGCTCCTTTGTAGAATAGACCATCTGCCTTCCTGTGCCAGGCAGCTCGTAAAAGGCGAGCATAGGCTTGCCGTCACTGACACCGTGACATCTGACTAGGTGACCGGCGTCTGGTTGGCAACGCACCATTACCACCTTTGGTGTCTCTAGGCGGCGGGAATTTCTTACCATCAGGTAACCCGTCTGCTTGTTTGCCTTCCAATGTCATAAAAAAAATATTCAAAAGTGATTCATCCGTTCAGGCCTGATGTAATGACCACGCAAAATAGGAATTCATTTTTAAATCTACTTATATATACTACCATATAACAGCTTCATCATATTTGATGCTCCGACATTAGCGCAGCCTGCCAAATACAATGTAAAACATTTCAAATCAATGACTGCTTACAAATAAAAAAAAATAATTAAAAAAATATTTTCCAATGTACCAAACTGTAAAGGTAAAAACTTAAAAAAAAATCGCTCCATTCATTTAGGTGGTTTAGGAGTTCGGTGACACACACGCACACATGCATATGCGTTAATCCACGATAATAAAGTAAAAAAATTGTGTGTGTGTGCTTATGTACATGCGTTAGAAGTTATACTTCTTCGGCGTAATAAGATAAAAATCTTTTAAAAATTTTATCTTTTGCCTTATTTTACATTTGTAGACTAAATGACACTAACGTGTGTGCGCACGTGCTATGGTGTGCGCGCGCATCGTATAAATTTACCTTCATCATTTCTTTCTAACGCGCCAAAAGAAGTATCACTTCAATAAAAATATTTTAAGTTTTTCTATGTATTACTAGAAATACTTAAAATATTTTAATTACTCGCAAATATTTTAAACTTTATAGACAACATGAAAAGCGCAGTTAGTACAGACCAAATAAAGGTTGGAGGTGTAAAGTTTACTGTTACATTTGTTATTACACTCATAACACTTTAATAAACACGTTACGGCGAGTTTTAATTAAAACACTTGACTGTAAAATGGGGTAATTTTAAAATGTTCTTGTGATTGCGGCAACACCTACGGTACTTACTTTTATTGTAATTTTTATCGTCTTGTTTGTTATTTGTGTATATTTTTGGGTTATAAGAAAGCAAAAATACAAGCAGCTTGATGATAAACCCTGGTAGGCGTCACCTGCAAATAAAACGATATGTGACAAAATATATTACTTACTTAACACGACCAAAACTGTCATTTATAGAAGATACAAATGACTATAGTTACTTCAACCAGTAAATAAAGTACACACATATCTTTACACCAAGTCCCTTACGGGGTAGACAGAGACTATCAAGTGCATCTGGCTGACTGTCACGATCCTGAGAACCCTGTCTAGCTTTCTTCAAACTCATTTCACACAAACACGCTGGTTTCGGAGACTCT
>NJDD01001086.1:37012-53592 GCA_002245505.1 Calephelis nemesis | reverse complement strand
AGCACCTATGATCATCAACAAGTTGCAAATTAATATTGCCCGCAACTACCCTTAATGTTAACGTGAGAAAGACGAAGGAGTCTTTTAGATGTGTTTAATGAATCAATATGTTATTTATACAATGTCTTAGATATTAATTAAGTTTAGATTAACTGGCGAAGGGATGTGACCACACCACCACTGTTAATCGATCTAGGTTTCTAGATTGCTGGGTTTTCTAAACTGTGTGGTCTTGCTTCTTTTTGCTACTATAATTGGATGTAGTTAAACGGAAAGGACCCACACAGAGTTAGTTGTAAGATATTCAAGGTTTAATTATTCATCTTTAATTCTCTATCTTGACTTTCTAGGGTTTGTTTTATCTAATGGATAAACACTTAATTTTTTATTTTATTGATATCTAGTTCGACATTAAAACATATAAATTTTTACTACAAAGAGTGTTTTCGTATACATAACTCATTTTCGCCTATAGTGTGGTTTGAATCCTTTCCGCTTAATTACGTCCAATTAGTTTTTGGATATTGACTAAAAAATGTTTCGCTAATATAAAATTTTGGTATCTGTACAAATACCTTTCTAGCCACCAAGATATCCATGTGAGTTTTCGGATTTCCCAAAAACATTCCAATGAGTTTTTTATGACAAGATAAACAAGCTCTAGGGCCTAGGCTATACAGAAAGTAAGAAACAACGTAGCTTGGCGTCACTGGTCTGTAGGCAGGATGTTTGGGCTTAAAGTCTACCGATATTGTCTATATGAGACTGTCATTATAGCGTCAGGAATTTGTAATGTGATGAAAGCTTCAACCATTTCTACCCGGACAGGATGCTGTAAAGTTCTCTATATCCAATGATCTTTTTGGTGATGACCCATGGAAACTATACTTATAGGGTAAAAGTTCCCGGGTAGACAGATGGTCTATTTTACAAAGAAGACCCTGTAATAGAGACAATATGTTATCTGTGGCTGGGCATAGATTTATATGCGGGTCCATGGTAGAGCAACACTGGAGGTGTGGGAGTGCATGGCATGAGACGTTTCCAAGTGGAGCGGCTCTGAGGTTTATACTCAGAGCATGTAACTATATTGTAAAGATTAAAGTTAAGAAACCCTCTTTAGCTTAAGCAACGGACAGTGAGTAAAGTACTAGTGCAATTGTATCTGTTTTCTTCAGGAACTAATATTACACACCCGAAACAACATTCGAAATACTTTTCGCTTCCTGTTTTCTTTTTGTCAAATTTTATTAAAAAATCATTTAGGTTGACGAAAATAAACGAATGGATATAACAGTACAAAGTACAATGTGGCATTGTCAAGGCAGTATAAATACAATATAAAGTAAGAAAGTCCTATTGGCTGTTAGTCTAATCTAATTCAGACGTAACTTGCTAGTCTTATGAGCTCAAAGCTGGATTCGCAGCGTTCCTGTGCTCCACAGTACTGCGAAACTAAACGTATTCAAACAACAAAGCTGTTTAAAATGCAATAGGGATAAGTTTCTCAGTTTAGAGTTGATACAGGTCTAGATTAGATTGAGGGGGGAAAGGGGGAAGGAACAGACAAAAATCTACAGATCTAACATACGTGGTTTTTATTAGCTGATTTTGTCAATAGAATCACTTTGTTGTAGGCGATGCCAGGATGTGATGACCAGATCGCCAGCTTTTTATGTAAGTCAGAGAATAACCATATCTCTTCCAATGGTAAGCGATATTCGTGGCCTATGATACCATAGATGACATAGGTGCGTCGTTGTCCTTTAACTTTGATATTAGGCTTATTGTACAAGTCTACCAGCTGCCTTAACCTCTGGATCGCACATGAAACAGTTATTGTGGTTGCAGGAATGACCAGTCGATACCTCCCTACCCGGGCAAGTAGCTACATATCATTTTACTTATCAGTAAATACTTATTTCACTCATGCTCGTCTTTCATGAGCTATCTTGCAGAAAGGCATATTGTTGATTTTACTCAACGTTCACCGACCAAGAAGGGAATAAATCCTATGGTATTCCAGTAATTTAAGGTACTCCGATTTTCAATAAATGCAGTTAGTCATTATTACTGCCAGCAACAACAACTCGCCAGGGTTGAAACCAATATTTTTACCTTCCCTGTTACCATCAGTGTACCAGTGTGTACATCAGCACTTGCCAATTTCATGTTGTGCTCTTGAAATCAAAGAGTCCAGTAAAGTACCAATATCATCTTCAGTGTCTGTAGGTGACGGTTGTCTTCTTCAAGCGAGTTTTGGTTCGATATTTTAAAGAGTAACAAAAGTAACCGTTAAAATTTATGGTGGGTAAAAAAAAAAACAAAAATGTAGTTAACACATAGTACACATGGCAATATTAATCCATGTTTTTTATGTTGTTTGTTTTTAACCTGCCTTATTGCATTTACTCTAGAAGTGATATTCGAATTTTTAGCATTTGAAGTATAATTCAACTTAACTATGTTTTATCAAAATCAGTCAAGTAAAAGAAGTATAAATTAAAATAGCAAGCACTAATTAATGCACCTTCGAAGCTACGGTATATGCTAGCTTACCTAAACAAGACAAATAATGCTTTAAGTCCAGTAGCGAAAATGTGTTCTAAGAATGATCTTATCTAAGTTTCGACCATTTTAAACATTCTATTATGTGATGTTACTGGAGTGTTTTGATATTAAGATAACAACACGTTTGGTAGCTCTCAGCAACAAGTATGTTTATACTAGCAGACGTACAGCACCACTTACACTGCACTTGGTTACACTGGACTAAGTATAAGCCTCAAAACATTTTTTTAAATACATAATGTCTTCATGTGAAGGCAAATGCAGACATCCACACCAACGTTTATTTTGCATAAGAGATATTTTGTTTTTTATTTTTTCTCCAAGACAAGTCACTAGGTGGTAGGGGTTCGAAATGACTGTGCTGGATTGGTGCCGCCATAGAGATCGTGTTTACCGTTGACGTGTTCCGATTCGGAGGATAAGGTAGCCAGTAAACTCACCTTTTCTCGAGGCCTTCACCTTTGGTGTCACATGTGACGTTTTAAACGCCGAGTCCCGGACGTGTGTATCCAAAATTATGGACTGGTCGTAACAGAGTAAGCGACATGTTAATTAAGCTAAGACCTATGCTGTTTGAGATCTTTCATCTTAGCTTGCTTTTTACAAGCATTAAAAATAGATCGATTTAGGTACTCTTCATGTTGGATTTAAATATTTACTGTGGAAGAACAAACTTAATAAATGAAACTCAATAATGAAAACCTTTAAGGTTCTTGGTTGTTGACCAAGAAGAGATCAGGTTGGTAAGCTAATCGCTGATATTAATACTCTATTGTCTGTTAATCCGATGTTAGAATTGACAACATAATGTGTTTTTCAATTTTCTAAAAAACATTACGCGGGATTAGATACATGTCCGCTTGGCAATAGGATTGCTACCTGTCTTGTGGAACTAAAAATGTACGTCGGCAATAGCGTGTGTCCTAGTTGCACATCTATGTACCTCTTAGGATAGGATAGGAGGATAAGGAGGAGGGTAAGGGCTTTTGACATACTATTTGCACCTATGAAACGATAAATAAAAATGATGTATCCAATTACTTGCCAGTGTTATTTTTCTTGATTAATAAAATTAATGGCTACGTTCTACTAATTGCTGTAAGAGAAATAACAAAATAACTCTTAGCCAACGAAGCCATCATATATTTGTAATATAAATACAATCTCACAGAATCTGAAGTACGGGCTTATTGTAAAAAATATGCTGGACCAAGGTAAGTTTTCATCACGACATCCTGTGCCATAAAACATTCGCGTACATAATGAACAGTAATTTATTCAGACGGAAAGTATCTATCTTCGATTCACTATAATAAAGGTACGTTTCACTACCTTATTTTGTCTGTTAGTTATCTTAATCATCAGTTGTTTTAAGGCATTTTTGAAGTATTTATTTATCTGAAAGTATATTGTAGCAGCAGATTTCGTTTTTCTGATACTTAAGTTTGGGTGTTTATTAATTTTATTCTGGTATTTATTTAAGTATTTCTATAACTATGAATCATTATTAAACATGCATAGAATTTGCTTACTTTTGGGGCTAGAATCACTTTGTGTGACTCCCTCACTTGTCCAGTGATACCTATTAATTTATTTGTAAAGTCATCAAAGCTATACAAAATTGAAGAGATATTTTATGTCCTAGAGAGTTCATGCTAAACTAAATGATATTTGAAATGAAACTAAATAATAAAGAAGAATAAAAAATAAGTATCAAACGGGCACAAATTCACCGACAATTAAATTAGCACATTAGAAAATAAGAAATAACTAGCCACAGAATAAATGTTGTAAATTAACTAATTGTTTTTAAATAAAAAATAAGTTAAAAAATATTTTTAAAGTCACTCAAACTTTCAAACCGCTCGAGTTTTATCAGAGTGTTCTGCTAAGAACCTCCACAACCAGTGTATTTGTATAAAAAGAATAATTAATTTAGGATAGGCCAAGCAGGTCTGCGGTCCGTGACATTTGGGACCCGTCATCATCTGCCTATCCCGTAAGAGACTTGGCGTGAAAATGTGAACGCCGGCTTAAAATCACTAGGGGTAATTATTTTTCATGTTATTAGTATATTATTTCAATTCAATTTTTTAAGTTTGTTTGGGAAAATTCGAAAGTTCGAATCATTTAGTTTTTAATTGGTTTCTCCGACACTTGTGAATCAATTTCAAATATCTTTTTTTTAAATGTCCTTTCGAGATGGTCCCATTTGCAACGAGTTTAGTAATCATGATGAAATCCCAGGATAATACTTAATTTTGTTTACGTTGTATTAACTCACTAACTAGAGGACTTACTTATTGAAATCGAAGTCGTATTTATTTAGTTTTGTTGCGATTAATTTCAATTACAAACTTATGTTTCAGTTTTATGATGTAAACTTTTACATTATAAATTTTTATACCATCGTCTCTCTTTGTTTTACTATAAGGAAAGTTATGTCTGTATGTAAATACAGATATTATGATATTAATAGCGACGATGATGTTTATTTAATTCTACTATAGAAATCCCAACACTAAACTGATTTCATCACATTATTAATATTATGTACCTCCTTGTAGTAGAGTATTATGACGAGGAGTAACAATTAATTTAAAATGTGACTTCCCACAGTTACGTATTTAACTACAAAAAGATACGTGACGAAACTTATACTCGTAGTTATTCCAAATCATCACTATCTAGGAGTAATGAAACAAGCCCTAATACTAATAAAGCGGACCACACACTGGCTATTAAATATATAACTGTGGAGTCAAGGCTATTCCCGCTGCAGAGCTGTTATCTCCAAGATCTGAAGACTCTGAGATCAAGTTATTTGTGTTAATTATATATTTATGTTTACATCTAACAAATAATAGAGTAAGCGTATAAAGTAATTAAAATACTTAAGAGGCCGGTGGAGTCTCACTGTTATGCAGTATTGCGAATACGTAAATTAAGATATTTTTCGTCAAGTCGGTCAATAAAAGCCCCTTATGTTAAAACGAAAGGCGTTATAAATTGGACGTGTGTTTGTGTGTGACTGCGTGTGTGCAGCTATGTATGTCTATTTGTAATGTTTGTAATATTGTAATTCTGTTTGTCATAACTTTTGGAAGGATGGACCAGTTTTGCGACTTTTTTATAAAAGTTGACGTGACTGATGTAGTTCTTAGCTGCATTACATGTAGGTTTTTTGGGTGTTTTGTTTCATACTATGTAGTGATAGTGAAGGTATACAAATTTGTTTTATTTTAACGGGCAGTGTTTGGTTGTTAACTACTGACAGTTCGTCTCTAAAAACTGAAACCGGTTTGCTAAAGTACAAAATGAACTACATAGTACATTAAGAACTAAAACCGGTTTGCTAAAGTACAACATGAACTAGTACATTAAGAACTGAAACCGGTTTGCTAAAGTACAACATTAAGAATGTCGTGGAAAAGTACAAGTGTAGAACATATACTTTTCACCGTCAATACTTTAGAAAACTTGCTTTTTAACAACTAATAACCGAGTACTGAACGTTAAACTCAAATATACTGTGAAAATTGAAACCGGTTGGCTAAAGTATTAAGTTCATTTAAAAAAATTGTGATGTACAAACGTTATTGAAATATGTGTAAGCAACAATTTATTGGCCAACTATGGGTTATTTTTTTTAACTACGTTAAATTAGGGCTGTACAAAGAATTTGCAGCCGCTACCTTAAATAAATTGATTACGCAGGTAATTGGATAATGGCTTTATATTGTACTTACTAGTTATTTCTTCTTATATGACTCGTAATTCTAACATTACTTTTACTACTTACTAATAATAGGTGGGAGAATGCTTTGCACCTGCTCTACAAGAATGATATCCCCGCTTCATCCTCTAACCACTGTAGCGTCAGTGCTTGATTTTCTAGTGTTCCGTGTTGGAGAATGTTGTAACTAGTGTAACTTGTCACGGGCTTAGATACTGCCCATAAGAAAGCGGCGTATCAGAAAAAATATATAGTATTCATCCTTTTACCACTGTAGCGTCAGTGCTCGCTTTTCTAGTATTGGAGAATGATGTAACTATTGTAACTTGTCACAGGCTTAGATATTGGGCGTATCAGAAAAAATATATGGTAATATTGGCGACTATTGTCTCTCACCGTCAAATGCACCGCCTGCTTGTTCGATAAACAGAGTACAAACACACGGCTCAACCAAAAAGAGACATATATATATATATAGACTATAGGCAACATACTCGTATATGTCTACACGTTTCCGGTACTTGCTATCATGTGGCAAGTCTACGCTCTATACTATAATTTGGACACAAACACTATAGTGCAAAATAGTGTCCTAAAGGAATAAGTATAGGTAGGGCTATGGATTTCTACTCGGGCAAATTGCTGCACTGGAATCTACCAGTAGTGGTCTTGTTGGATGATCTACGTATGATCACTTCTTATGATGTGCCAGGCAAGTAGACAAATGGTCCATATTTCTCAGGGCCCGTAAAAATTCGGTGAAAAACATAAAAGTGTAATAGACATTTTAAGTAATAAAAACTCGCATAAAACTGGACGTTGTAAGATATAAATTAATCTAGAGCGCAGCTTTGTATTTACGTAACATTTTAACGTTTTAAACCTCCAAGTCACCTGGTATTAATGTACTGGCAATTTAAAGTGGTTACCCGGAATATGCAGGCGTATTTACATTTCATTACCCGCCCCGACTAGTTTGCTTGTTTATATTGTTGCAGATACAAAGTTATGTTTTGAATGTTGATTTAGTGTGTTCCATTTTAAATGTTGCTCTAAGTTATGCTTTTAATTAGTGTCAAATAAAAATTGAATATAATTTGAATGCTGAAAAATATATTTTTGTATAAATAAAATAGTTTCTGTTTCTTTGGTAAAATAATTATTTTTCTAAAAAAAAGGGGAACTCTGGGAGTGTCGGCAGAAGTGAAATCTTGAATATTAACGTTGCGCAGTTTTGATATTTTGGAATGGTTAGGGAATAATTTTGAACGAATTGCTTTAATTATCAGTATGAAAGTACTATCATTTAAGTGGTAGAATATAATATCCATTTATTGCGCTATCGTACACAAACATGACAACACGAATATTCGCGCAAGCGCCCTGCGCCATCTTACGAATTACGTGTCTTGATGCGAGTTTAGCAGTTTTTATTAATAAAGTTTTCACTTAAAAAAACATTTTTTAAGGTTACTTAATCAACAATTGTTCAAGCAAGTTAAGGGGATTTTTTAAGAGATTGAAAGCCAAACAAGCAGGCGGATTGTCGTGTTCCGTATTAGAGGGTAGGGTAACAGAAGACTTACACATGTGACACAAACAAAAACACCCAAAACTTGAAAACACGTAGTCTCACAATGTGAAATAAGGAATTTATACGGTATTAATGAAATCTACCACCAGATCTGAATATAGGTAATTGGTGGTAACCCTATATTCTGCTATGGTGGTAATTCTGATGTGCACAGACTAGACTTATTTTAGATGCATGCTATCTTTTTCAAATTATACTAAAACAAAAATGATGAAATATTACAGACATGCCAGATTATTCCGGACAAGTTAAATTGTGATGTTTTTAATTGACGTTTTTAAGGAATAGAATAAACGTCTTAAGAAATGTCGTGTACAAACTAATCTGACGGCACTAAAAGTTTTCTGTCTCTTTCTATTACATTCGTTTGAAGAAGACAGCGATAACTTAAAATTAGTTTAGAAAGTACGCAACTCTCTACTAGTACTGTTGAAATTATTATATATAGTTTATTACATATAGTATTAAACTTCAATAAACCGACTTTGATTTCAACAAGTTAGTCATCGAGCAACACAAAATAAACTCGATTTTCATGGTATTCCATTAACAGGTCCAGACTTGGTGGCAATGGGACCCACTTGGATGCGCTTTTTCAAATGAAAAAAGAATTTTTAAAATTGGTTCAGAAATGACGGAAAACAGACATAAAAATATGTGTGTCCGGGCTCTTAAAAGGCGAGCATAGGTTTTCCGTCACTAATACCATAACACTGTTACATGGTAGAGTTTCGTACCACCACCTTAACTATTCCTGCTGCCATAACGTCACCATTACCACCTTATGTTTCTCTAGGTGGCCTGAATTTTTCACCATCAGTAAATCCGTCCTTCCAACATCATAAAAAATAAAGAAGTCGAACATTTATCTTCCTTCTTTATTCTAAGTCGCTTAATAAGTCGCGTAGCTTTGCAAATAAAATTGGCCAATATTGTCATACCAGTATTACGAATCAACTGCTTCAAAATAAATTATTCTGAAGTGATTCCGCTAGCAATGGTTCAATACAAATTATTGGCACAAGTGTATTCCAGTCGGAATGATCACCCTATAGAAATACCTTCTCGACTTATTGGATTTAGATACGAATTTATCGGAATCGCTTCAGCGGTGTCAAAGCGCTCGTCTGGCGCTATCAAAAAATTATATCACAGCTTTTATCATGAAAGCAAGGTTCAGCGCGTTCACGGTTTTGCGTTCATATTTTCTCAGCTGCTTTCTTTTGTGTCTTTATATCATGTTTTTGTCAAAAATATTTCGGTTATTTGAATGCATTTTTCTTGTTATATATGTGTTGTTATGTATTTATTATAATACCTAAAAATTAGGTTTAAATGTGTTTGCAAATATGTAGTTGTTTTTTTCTTTGCACCCCATTTAATTATTCTTTCAAATAAAGTTAGGTTGACTGATAGAGAATGCCATGTAGCATTAAGTCCACCTTTGTACACTATAGTGCACGAATTATAAATAAATAAATAATGTTATTGAATGTGTCATGTTCGGTATATATTTCGCAAAAAAAAACAGTGGTTAAACTCAAAGGTCTCTTGATGATAGAAAACCTTTTGATTCTGTAGATGTCATAGGTATGCTGTTCTATGGCCAGGGTGATAGATCTACTTGCAAATCTACCAAAAACACTCTCGAATATGACACTGGCATTATGGGTGCAGGAAAAGGTAAGGCAGTGAATCTCTACCCGGGAAAGATTCTTGTGACCACTCGCTAAGAAGACACGGCGAATCAAGTTTACAAAAATATATTCCATTAGTTTTGGCATTCAATAATATCTGCCTACTTCGTAAGAGACTTGGCGTTAAGATATGTATACATGTATGAATACTACACTAACTGTCCCGGCGAACTTCGTTCCACCCGTTCAGTTTGTATGGGAAAAATAAAGTATCGATTTTCCTTGAAATTTTCCCTGTTTTTCTCTTTTCAGAACCTTGTTCTGACAACAACTAACACAACAAAAGGGAATTAGGCAAATAAGTTCAGTCGTTCGAAAGTTTTGCGCGCTTACCAACACATTTAGTATTTTTTTTTCAATTATAGATTATATAGTAAATAGCTTATGGTATAAGGAGCAAATATTTCCAAGCATTTCTGTCTCCTAAACATTGTGAAATCTGAAATATTAACCCGTACCATACAAGTTAAACACCTTTTTAAATTTACCAAATGGTAAGTCTTTATATCTTAAAACTTACAATTAAAAAGTAGTAATTATTAACAAGTTCTTTTTAATTAGTAAGATGAAACGGTAAATTATTAATTGGCCCATGAAAGGATAACTAATTCTGTGAAAACGAGACATATGCACAGCAAAGTTTTTTTTTAATTCTCGGATTTACAGAATATACGTCACAATTTTCCTAAAACAAAGGTCAGGCTTAAGCTTCATAGAATAATGCTGTCAGAAAACAGCGAAAGAAAATTCTATGAAATTTACTTTGCTAACGATCACGTTCATGTAATCCAGGATGGTCTTATCTATCAACCATTCCATATTTCCTGCATGGATTGACAGCATAAGCTTAAAAATTTATCCTTATAAAATGACGTAGATATTGCACTATATATAATCTGAAGAGTATATATACATTCGACTTTCATGTTTTTCTGGACATGCCCAATCCTTACTACATTACAACAATATTTGGATAAGCATAGATATACACAAAAGCGAGTTAATAAAGTAATTTAAGTTTTAATTATTATTTTTATTATTTATTTTAAGTAAGTATGTTCACGCCTATTACCCCGAAGGGGTAGGCAAAGATACAACCAGGGCACCCACGATTAGCTGAAGACACTAAGTCCCACAATGTGACAGGTGGCAAGCCTATCGCCAACCGGGCACATATCCAACCCTTGGCGACGTTATTTTTATTAGAAAATTGAAAAAACTAAATTTTCTTTTTGTTGCCCAATCAAACCCGGGGCTTCATACAGTCAAGTCCAACACCTGGATAGCCAGACCACAGAGGCGAGTTAATTAAGAAAATAATCGGCATATGATTTAAATTCATTGAACCTCATAGAACTTAATACGGATGATTTGTGGCAAAGTATGAACATTATTGGCACCTAACGCTATTTCACGGTATGCGTCATGAGTGCATATTACATTGTTGTTCACTAGAGAGTTTCGTCGTGGGAAATCAGCTGTGTAACACGGGGGAGCTTTGTGATAGCTGGTGTTTGATACAAGCAAATATGATCGACGTATTGTGTGGGGATGGGCAGGAATTGTGTGTCGCATGCAGGGAAAAGTTTATTGATTTCTTGCCAAGCATCAAAATAAAAATAAATTACATTTTTGAGATCTCATTGCATTATTGCATCACATCTAAACGAATAGACCAATTTGTGTTGCATGCAGGGAAAATTATTGATTTCTTGCGAAGCATCAAAATAAAAATTAATTACATTTTTGAGGTCTCATTGCATTATTGCATCACATATAAACGAATAAACCAAATTGTGTTGCCTGCAGGGAAAATTATTGATTTCTTGCCAAGCATCCAAATAAAAATGAATTACATTTTTGAGGTCTCATTGCATTATTGCATCACATCTAAACGAATAGACCAATTTGTGTTGCATGCAGGGAAAATTATTGATTTCTTGCGATGCATTAAAAATAAAAATGGATCCAAATTTTTGGGCGGTCATCGCATCATCGCATCACGTCTTAAAAACTAGTCCATTTTTTCTAAGTCTCTTTCATTGTAATTGTTATTTCAGGAGAAAAAAAATATGACAAGAAAACCCGAGAAAATTCGAAAAAATTCAAACTCTTATAATTCGATGAAGCCGGCTGCACTTACCAAAAAATATGACTCATGCGACGTTACCTCCCTCTGAGGCGTTCCATTTAAGACTCGAAGTGCAAGCGAGAGCGCGGAACGAGCGACAAAGAGAAAAATCGGCCTCGTTCTTATGACGTTGTCACGTTCAACTATCGTAATCCGACTTTACATACAACCGTTTTTTTTGGTATCATCTATTTGCTCTCTAGCTTGACGATAGTAAACAGATAATTTTACTTTTTGTTACCTATTACGTGAAAACCAAGACGTGAATTAATTTGTAGTTGACATTTCCCTTTTTACTTTAACTTTAACGGATTTCAAACTAACATAATACACAATATTTGTACTTCTAAACATGACGTATCTTTTCAGATTTTCATGAGCCATCATCTTCGAAATCATCGGTTTTGTTTGAAAAAGGGAAGTCAGTGAAGAGGTAGCAAAAAAGCAGGCAGGTCTACAAGGTTCGTGATACTTGGTACTCCATACTCTGCCTACCACGTAAGGGACTTGGCAATAAGATAAGTATGTATGTACGTATGAACCTGATAACATGATGTCTGAGAATACAAATTAGTAATTATTAACATCAATAAAATCTAGATTTAGTTTGAGTCTTAAACCAGGATTAATTTAGGCATTTCTTCATCACTAGCTTTCAATTCAATAATAAGGTAGACTTTATGCTTCCCAGAGACTTCGAAATATCAACAAAATCTTACAGTCTCTCCCTAATGATGACCAAATAATTGGCTATTCTAACGATTGTAGTACACGGGTATGGCCAATTACTCCAAAGATATTCACGGTGCTTTGCAGTTTGCAGTGTAGAAATAATCTTAAATTGTCGAAGAACCTATTTGTAGTTGTTAATGTTACAATATATAACTGTTTATTATTATTATATTTAGTATTATAATATTATTATTCTACTAACATGTTATTGTTATATCTATTTGTCATGTATTTTAGGAATAATAGAGATGTGATTACTCCATCAAGCTCTGATCAAACAATATAGTAAGAATTTTTTAAGTCGCGAGTCTTCACGCCCGTATTCCCTTAAATGTAGGTAGAGATACATAACCAGGTCACCCGTGACTAGCCGAAGATAATATGTACCAAAATGTGGTACGTGGTAAATCTATCCCTTACTTGGACACCTAAACACTCCCAGATTAACATTGATTTAGAAGAAAATTAAAAAAAAAAACATTTTCTGTTTGCCCGACCTGTTGTTTGGCTGTCGAACTCGGGACCTAGTGATGTTAAGTCCGACACCGGACAGGTGGACCACAGCGCCTCTGTGGTCCACCTGCTTGCCTGGAATGTTTTACGAGGGTTGATTGGAATCAGCGTCTTTCGTTCTCTTTGTATATCTTCCTGTTGTAGTAGGTAGTAGACATTGGTGTTCACTATTATCATGTTCTAGTTAGTAGAACCTGTCATGTTAGTAGTCATTCACCTGTACATGTTTTTGTTCAAGAACATGTACAGGTGAAGTAGAAAGCATCTTTAAAAACATTTTACCGACTTAAAAAAGGAAGATGTCATAAATTTGATTGTTTGTTAGTTTCTTTGGAAAGTTAGGTCATGAAAGAAAGTCTATTCGTTAGTGTGTGTAACTCATAAACTATTTAACCGATAATGATAAAATTTATTAGGGATTATCTAAGGATCATTTGCAACCTTTCACAAATCACCAAATTGCGACATGGTAATTAAATAATTGCAGTAGGTTTTCGTCGTTTTATTGCATTTCGATTGTTTGTTAAAGACAACTCTATAATAATATATATAGGTAAATTTAAATATAAATGTGAATGTGTATTTTTAAATATGAATGTGGATATCAATCTTAATATGAATATGAATATGAATGTGAATATGAATATGAATATGAATATGAATATGAATATGAATATGAATATGAATATGAATATGAATATGAATATGAATATGAATATGAATATGAATGTGAATGTGAATATGAATATGAATATGAATATGAATCTGAATATGAATATGAATATTAATGTGAATGCGAATGTGAATATAAATATAAAAAAATATAGACAATATTACAGGGACGTCCATCTGTTTGTTTGCCATCACATATACCAAACGCTCTATTGAACACATGCTTTCCTTTTTTTTTAATACTTATAAATCACAGACATCGGTACTATTATCATACCTTATGCTAAACGGCAGCGATACCATTAGTTTCAAAGTCAGCAGCATATTAATGAAGTCCTGCAAGTGCACTGAACTTGGCCATAACAGATTAGCACATCAGCGCTGTGGGAATGATTAATTGCTTCGCGACACTCGATGTGAAGGTTATGTCGGACCTATATGTCCGATAACTGATCTCGCTATGTCTCATTGATTACCGTAATATGCACTTATGCCTCATACTCGACAGAGCGCAAATTGTCGAACTGGAATGTAATTAGGGTATTAATGATACGTTGATATCCGACACTCTATTACAGAGTAGAATAAATTAAATCTTTAGTATGCACCAAAAATCTGTACGTATAAAATAACATGTCACGACTGACTGATTCATCATCTCCAAGCAAAAACTGTTAAAGTTATAGCCACGAAATTTGGTGATTATTGCGTCAAGGATGGACAATTTTGAATTCTACCACTAAAGGGGTGAAATAGGGGTTCAAGCTGTGAATGAAAGATCGTCATTTTTTAAGGTACAATAAATGAAGCTTTATTTTTAGGCCACTTATTAAAAATTAGTAGTTACGTATTTAAGCGTTTCTGGAAATTCTACCCCTAAGGGGGTGAAATAAAGTTTGAAAGTTTGTATGAAATTCTTTGAATATGAAAAAGTGTGGTAGAAAGAAGTCTTTAATTAAAATAATACTTTAAATTAATCAATAAATCTATTAACTGCTACGCAAGCAAACAGCTAGTATAAAATATGCTAAAAATAAAACGTAAAAGATTAAGTGATATACTATTATTTGTTTTCAGCTTAAAACATATTAGGAAATATGAGTACGAAATGTGTCTTTTGATTTGTTCTATAAGAGAAATAGTCTTATTCTTCCTATACGCCTGTTCCCAATTACAGACCTTCGTATAAGCAATATTTGATACAACAAATGAGTATGAGAAAGTGAAAGAATATGGCTACGAATATTGATACAAGTACGAGTTTAAATTTATAAGTATGTGAAACAATTTTTTCGAAAGACGAGCTTAAATGTTAGGAGTAAGCTCAGCAGAAAATTAAATGTTAATAAAGCCATAAGAATTTGATATTATATTAAATACTATATTTACTAATATTACAATATGATATCATCGTTGGTGGTACTTTTGTTGGGCATCCAAAGTATTTGTAAATTATGGCTATATTCCTTCAACGAGAGTGATAGAACGAGACAAAACATGCTTAGTGCTAACACATTAGTTTGAACAAGACATTTCTACAGACTGTTAATCTTTTCCCGGAAAAGGTTGATTAAAAACGTCTTATGTTGTCCGGACTAATCTGATATGTCTAAAATGTTTCATATCCTTTTTTTTTATGTTGTAGGAAGGCAAACAAGCAGGCGGATTTCCTGATGGTAAGAAATTCAAGCCGCCTGGAGACACCAAAGATGTTAATGATGCGTTGCCAACCTGAGGTCAGGATGTTAGGCCTCGAGCAAAAGTAAGTTAACCGGCTACCTTACCCTCCGGACCGGAACACGTCATGACGTTATGGCGGCAGGAATAGGTAAGGCGGTGGTACCAATCCGAGCGAGTCACTGCGAAACTCTACCACCTAGTCAGATGTCACGGTGTTAGCGACGATAAGCATATTATGCTCGCCTTTTACGAGCTACCTGGCAAGAGAGGCAGATGGTCTATTCTGCAAAGGAGCCCGGACCAACACGGGGAGAAAAAGATAGCATAGCACCTTCATTGAAAAAGATAGCATACACATAAAATTAGTTTAAGTTGAGCCCATCAGAATGGTCACAATTGAGTCTTATTAAAATATTTATGAAGATTTGCATGTGCTTGAATTTGGCCACAGCAGATAAGCACATCAACCCTTTGGATATTATGATTAATCGCTTCCAAGCTCTTGACTTTTTTTCTAAATTACTTACAGTTTTTACAGCTTCACCAGAATTTGTCGGGCTCAGCATAAGAAATAATTATTTAAATGAATTGTACGGTTCCCATTAAAGCCAAAAATAAGGGCTCCCGGGAGACGGTACCTCGACTTGGTGCTAAATTCTGGTTACTGGGTAGACTTGATGAAGGAGTACTTGCTCGTCGCTTGGCATTAGGCGCCGGGCGCTAGAGAGATCTTCGTTGCCGAGACCGGCGGCGACGGTGTAGTGTAGTGTCTTGAGAGTTTGTGTTTGGGCCCGACCCAAGACTTGCGTTTGCCGCAGTTAATTGATCCGGAGGATCCGCTAAGACGTGACGGGGTATTCTAAATTTGGTGTGCATGTTTGTAGCCGGTGTGTAATGGGAGGCTAGCGTTGGTTGCCATTATATACGTATAGACGATGTGGTCTCAAAGTAGGTGGGGGCGTCCGCGGCCAGTGCAAAGTCACACGCGAGTGTTAACACCGGGTTTGGGTGGGCAGCCGTTATTTAAAAGTAACGTTCCGATATTTTTTGAAATGCTGCTCTATTGAAGGTAAATTAAGACCACGTTGCATAAGTTGCACCAATGGCAGTAAGCAAAAACATATTCTGAACGATTTGTGATTTTTTTTTAGATGGTTCGTGAAGATATGTGAAAAGGCTTTACTCACGTAAGCTAAGATCGGCCTAACACGTGTACTTTGGGCGTAAACGCTATAGAATATTATACAGTGATAT
>NJDD01001086.1:15604-25904 GCA_002245505.1 Calephelis nemesis | reverse complement strand
TTACCATATGGAAATCCGTCTGCTTGTTTGCCTTCCAATATCATAAAAAAAATATATTTTTTTCATCTGAGAAAACTATCATAAACAATGAAGACAGCAAATAGTGAAATATAGTTTAGAACATTGGAGTAGAAGTATCTCGCAAATTATCTCTTACCGTTAGAAGAATCCACTAATAGAATATAAAAACTTCAAACAGACTTGTTATACGACAATCAATTGCATAATTTCTAAATAAACATTGTACCTCAACGGTAACCATCGCATTCAGTATCTATTCTACTTATCTGATTCGCACTAACAATCGCACTCATTCTAGAGGCTTTGCATTTTATTGTTATAAAATCAAGTTAGTATAGCTACAAAGTTTGAGTAAAGTAAGTGCTTAAGGCTACGTACTGCTATCACCACAGCCACTTACATATAACTGTCACCAAATTTCTAATATTTATTAAATATGTTTAAATTATGATTTTACTTGTTATGTTTTAAATTAAAATGAGCGTAAAAATCTTAATACTTAATTACGAAAGTTAATATGTTAAGTTAAGACGATATACATCAACTTTTAAATATAGTGGTATTTTGTTAGAAGTATTACTAACAAAAAACTTACATAACATTTCTTATCAAAAACTAACTAACTAACTTTAAATCATTTGAATGATTTGTCTTTTTTCCTCCGTTTTCTTTTAGATATTTTTGATACATAATTTATCACGTATATGTTTAAACTTCTTTCTTTGATAATTTATATTTAATTGCTTTGATATTCTAAAAGAGTTTAACACCAGTGCTAGTTTCTCCGTATTAAAAGAGAAATAAATTTGGGCGGGATCTTAGTAGATATACTGGAATGTTGACTTTTGGCACTCGATACTTTTTGCCAACCTCACATGTGACTTAGCTTAAAGATCTGTATGTACGAGTATATAGCAATGTAAACTTTTTAGCCTTTACTGTTTTATAAAACTCGCACCCTTGTACAATTTTTAGCTTGTACACTCGCACACTTTTTAGTTGATTAGCCTAATCGAGTATAAATATATTTTTATTACAAATGTAATAAAAATATGTAAATAAAAATATGTAAAAAAAAAATTATAAATAATGTAAAAAAAATGTGTTTAATAAGTGTAATTGTAAAATGCTTCTTATTATCAACAAAAGAAAACTGTACTGTCCCTATAAAATCAGCTTAGGCCATTACGGAACGTTATAGATTTTATCTCAAGCTAAATGTTTCGTGAATAAAATTGGTCGCGCTTGTTGGAATCGGATCTTGCTCGAACGATATGCCGATCGCTCGATACTCGATTTTATCTTCGGTTGCATAATTATAGATTCAGCTTTTGCATCCGGCGAATACATATTTTTAATGTGACCATTCTCATTAAAAGATGAACTGTTTCTGATTGCGATAATCTTGGCCAAAGATTTTTTTATTAATAATTCTCAAAATCCATTATGAATGAATATAAAGATTAAAATTTTTGAATGCTTTGTCTATAGTTAATTGCCCCTATATTATAGCAAACCCAGCATAATTATTCTAATTAAGTTTAAAATGATATATTTAGAGCCTTTTTCATATTTTATCTTTGGTGTCAATAGATGATGTGTATGTTTGTTTTTTGTTAAAAACACCATCTGCTCACCTCTCTATGATAACACTAGCTAACCTACGGAATATTACCTACCTATATGAAATAATAATATACTTTGCGATCTATATACGTGGGCGTAGATAAAATATACAAGTTGACATAAAACACAAGCCCAATCGCTCAGTTTCAGTAGAGATTCTAACAAACACAAATACAAAAACTTATCGAATTCAAAAACAAATTCACTTATCTGTATCAACCCTTATTAAATATAGTGCATCCCTTTGTATCACAATAGCGTCATTAAAATAGTCAATGATATTTGTGTGCTGTGGCCTGAACTTGAAGTACTTGGTAAGGGTTGAATCCGGTAAGTGGGGACTGACGCGACTCGCATACGAAACGTTCCTATTAACTCGCTTTTCTTTTGATATGCAAATTGAACTTTTTTCTTCTTAAAAATCTCTTCATTGAATATTTCGAACCACGCTTGCGGCTGATTTATTTCCCCTCCCTACGAATGTTAAAAGAATATTTGAAATTCTGACAGGTGCCTAATTTTAATAGAAATATGTTTACTGATAAGCTTTTAAAATTTGCATCTGCTAACTGTTGTATTTTGTTGATTTGGTTTATCTAAACCGATTTTTTTCTTTACTTCCTGGTTTGGGAATTTTTTGATTACAACTTCTAAATGTTTCATGTGAATGGTATTATTAATAACGTAAGACAATTTTTGTCAGATAACTACATTCTTGTGAAACAGCTAGTAGATGGTCTAAGTTTGGGACCTATTTTTTAACGTGTGGACACCCGCTACTTTCGGAGAAGTGCTGGGTTACTTCGGATTTCTACCGCTGAAAACCACACGGTGTCCTCCCCTTCGCAAGGTACCTAGGCTATGGGAACGCTTTCGCACACTTGCACTGCCTTTGTGGCGCTGAATCTTGCGAGCCCCATCAAGCAGCCTCACTTAACAAACTGCGAAGCAGCCGCCCTGATCTAGCCTCTCCGCCTCAACAAGGCTTGGACCTTTCGGGGAGGTGTGAAATTGGAACCTAGGTCAACCTTCATCGTCCTAATAATATGATGAAACATAATATTATATACTCTCCTAACTGTGTTGCATGGGAGCGATAGTTAGGTATGTCAGAAAAAGCATGAGAGTAAGATAAATGCGGTCAAAAGAAGGGCGCTACGGAACATTTGTGGTGTAACGCTCGTTATACTCGTAGTAAGACCCAAGAAATACTAATAGAAAAACCGAATAAACCTAATTGTGTAGTCTGCAAAAATTATGCTGTGTATTATAAATATACTGTATTTACATTACACTACATATATACATGAATTTTATAGTAGTATTGCCGCAACGCAGGAGTTATAAATACGATAAAAATATCTCTTCTGATGTACGACTTCAAATATTATCAAATTATTTTATTCATTAATTAAAAACTCAGAAAGCTGTCTGAATAAAAGCAAGTATATTTAAATAAAATGATATCTCTTTTGATGTATTCTTCCAAATATTACTACAAAAATTTCACAAATTTATTAAAAATAAAAGCCATTTAAATAAAAGTAACGCTGCATTCATCAAAATTGCTCTCGTGTTAAATTTCTAAGCCCCATTTGTGTGGCCTTTCAATTGCGTGGCATTTACAGTGTCATCTAAAATATCAGTCCATTTACATATTCAGTGCCCCCAAAAGTGTCCATGAATATAGGGTAAAAGCACCTATAATCGACCATTGTGCGTTCGCCCCTATCCATGTTGTCACATAATGTCAGTATCGGAAGGGCTCAAAGTGTCACCCCTGTCATACGAGTGCACTTGCTACACGTTATCCAGATATGCTGTACGGTGCTCTGAATGACGACTAATTCTATTGTCACCGCTTTACCATCTGGTAACATGACGGGGGCGGTAGAACACAGATTGCCAATATTTAAGTGTATTATTTGATGCGCGTAAAATTAATTATAACGGGCAATCACGTATATTTGCACTTTTAATAGAGTTTTGGTTTTTTTTTCTTTCTCTTTCATCTCTGTGGCTTGGTAGGTATAATGCTGCTTCGATTTCCGGGTCGAAAAAATCTAAAATTTGTTTCTTATCTTTTTTAATGGAAATAACTTTGTCCGAGATTGGAAAAGTGCTCGCATGCTGATAGAGTAACCATCAGCTATGAATGAATGAATGAATGAATACACTTTATTATGCACCAAAATTTACAAAAAAATACACACTTTTTCACTTATAATAATATTTAACTTAGGTGCACAAAGGCGGTCTTATCGCTTCAGAGCGATCTCTGCCAGACAACCTTAATGCTATGTGATACATTTGGCTAACTCAATCCCTAGACGTGAATTTTTTTTAATTACATTTTAAATGACGAGTTAATTTCGAAAATATAAAAAAGATTCGTGGAGATAAGTCAGAGTAGAAGCAGAGCCGCGATTATTGCGATGACCAGGTCAGACCAGGATAATTAAGTTGTTAATAAATTTATTCTTAGTAAAAGAATTATTTTTCTTTTCTTTCTTTAGGTTTTGGCCTTCACGTTAGTATTTAGCCATTAGTCAAGTAGAAATTTGCATCAAATTTTATATCATTTTCAATTAGTTATAATTAGTCATCAGTCATAAGTAGGCAGGAAGTCATGTCAGGCTCTTGGGTAAAGCGGTGGCTCATTACACAAGCTCTGTAATGAGATTTGGTGGCAACGAGGAAATACACGATACACCAATTTCTTAATAATTATTTCATTTGTGCTCTTTCACTGCACAAAATTGTACAAAATGCCACCAAAATTGACTAATTTCACTCAATATTAACACGAAATTCAATAATTATGAAAAACATCGACCATCTTTTTTCTCGATGGCGTCAAAACTCTTCGTAAAAGAATTCAAGATCTGAAAAGGGATTCTTAATGCGAACAAACAGATTTTCTGATTCGAAATCAACCGTTTCTTATAGACACCATAAGCGTCAATGTATGAATGTTTACCGTTTACCCTACTCTCCAGCACGGAAAGCGATGTTCATGCTATAGCAGAAGGAATAAGTAATATGCTATAAGCCTAGAACTGCCGTTCCACTATCTAGTGGGTTACCATAAGCTCTTAAAACAGTACTATTTCAATAATACTAATTGTCATCCGAGAAAGACAACTTTATGACGTATATCATAAAGTTGCTTATGTAGGCAGACATTATTAAGCAAGACGGGAATAATACTGCTCTAAGCGTTCATGATAGGGCCCCTGCTCCTCCGTTCATATTTACGTACATTATAAATACTTTCATATTTTGTCATTACCACATTGGTATCATTACAACTATACTTATAGGTATCATCGTCGCTTAGTGGAAATCCATTCTATACCACACTAACAACGTAAGGATTATCAGATCTATTATAATTGTTTTATCTAATTGCTATAGCCCTGATTATGCTTATAAACTGAAACCGATTGTCTAAAAAAAGCAATAAAAATATTGCTGTTGAGACAGGATTTGTTTATGTTTAACAAATACTTGTTATAAGTTTTTTTTACAGTGTTTGATGTAAGGTTTTTTTAAAGACTGTGATTGTATTTTAATTATCGTATGTGTTTGTCAAAAATATTATAATGTATTTTAACTGTTGCCGTATTCCAAGTGTAACGAATGTTGTACGTCTACGAAATAAAGACGATGAATTGAATTGAATTGTAGAAAGTACAAGTCATATTAAAAAATGTGTTTTATTACTTACAATTTCGCATTTTTTTTTAAAAAGGCAGTAATAAAAGCAATAATATAAATAATTAACCCAATTCGGTTCCACAATTTAAACGAAAGTACTCAGTACCATAAGGCAACCACAAGATCTCTAAACTCAGACAGTAATAACAAATTAGGGTAGCTGTCCCATATGCTGACCGCAACCGCCATTGTCCTGTCGCCCTGTGCCCTTGCTAATTGTGTTTTTGTTTGCCGTTTTATGAATCATCTCCTTTGAAAATTCAGACTTTCATTTGCCATATTACCATATATTCTCTTGTTCATTTGGATAATGCGCATTGTTCCCCAGCAATTTAGAGTTATTAATTGACCAACCCGTTTTTTTAATTAAAATCGTTTCAAATAATTTACATTAAATATTCTTAAAATTTGGCTTTTTTCAAATTGTTAATTATTTTTAAATGTTCGTATTTTAACCTTTACTATATCAAAACTTTATTTTACTTGCATACTATCACACCCAATATTTGTCATTTTAATATTTTAGGTTGACATAGTTAACTTCTAACAATACCTATATACCTAATTGCTTTCTTAATAAAATATAAAAATTGTTGTAATTCTCATATGTACCTACTTGATAATGATAATAAAAAATGTAAATGACGATAAAATTTATCATTTACAAAGGTAAATGATAAATTTTAAAAAAAAAAGTTTTTTACGACTCAGTAGAATAATTTGAGTCGTGAGAACAAAGGCACTTAAGACAGTAAATATGCAATCGGAAGTTAACACAAGCTTTTTTCACTTAAGGAAAGTTTCCGACACACCAATCGATTTTAATCTGCGATTTAGCTCTTCATATTGGCTGTTTAATAAAACTTCGGTATAAGATTTTAAAGCTACAGCCGTTGAAAACAAGTTTGGCTTAAACTTCCAAAACAAACTCACGATAAACAATTGTTACTTATAGATAAATCATAGAATAAAATTGATAAACGTTTTAAGTTACCTAAGTTTCCCGTACAGTGAAATAATGGGACGACAATATTCACAACATTTTTTCTAAGGCAGAAATAAGCTTTAAAAATACTAATTCAAGCTAGTCGTTTGGCAATTCTACTATTTCGCAATTACTTTTTTTGAAATACTAATAAGTAATTAAAATATGTTTGTATTGCCATACCACAATCCTGTGCTAATAACAATATTACGAGTATTATTTTCAGTGGTGCAGACATTATTCATGGTTTAAGAATTATTAACATTTACAATGAACAAGCAAACGGCTCTCCTGTTAATGAGGGATGATTGTGGCCTGTAGACACCATAAACGTTATAGGTGCGTCGCGGCGGGCTGCGGCCAAGGTGTGAAGGCAATTGTGCAAGTACTCTCCCCTCCTGACCGGAACTTGAAACAGTGGTCATGGCGGCTGGATTAGGTAAGGCGGTGGATCTCTAACCAAGCCAAATTCTGCTCGGCACTTTAGCACCAGTGTTCACCTTTCACAAGCTTCCTGATAGGAAGGCAGATGGTCTAATCCACTCATAGGGCCCAGAACAAAACATAGAACTATTTAAAGTTAAACCTCAAAACCTTCATAATAGTAACAGGTTCCGTATTCATTTGCCTTACACAGCAAACTAAAGTCGATTAAAAATAAAACAAACTTGCAAATCGAATTTCCGTAAATCAAACGCAGTCACAGAATCTAGAATCATTTGAAATCCACTTGCGTAGGTGGTATACCATTATTCAGAATACATATTTGCAGGTAGAGTTCATTTGTATTACCAATGCTTTGCAAGCCATTTGCCAACATAATGTTCCTGATAAGCTTGCTCTTGAGAAAACAATATTAATCTCTAGGCAATTCATCTTTTATCGGTCTAAGTCTGTGTGTACATTTGTTGATGGTTCATAAATCAATTGATTGAGCCTCGTTTACATGACTTGACTGCGGCGATGGTAATGTATTTTGTTGGATGTGTATTGTTAGACAGAAATAATGTCTATTATTTCATTTGAATGCAATTCTGCCTTTTATTCTCGACCAGTTCGATGTTGAATAAATAGTAGTGTGTATCTTTCACCAAGATCTAATTCTATTTTGTAGTATTAATCAGGGATTTTGTGTTTCTTTTTCAGCATCTTCGAAAACTTGTAAGTAGTTTATTTTTAAACATTACTATAAGATTACTCGGCCATTAAAATTCATTGTTCTTTTTTTAATAAGTAATAAAATGGATTCTAAAAGTTTTTCAAAATTTACATTTTACACGCATAAGTGTGTATATCTACACCTGTTGATCTGGTGTGTAACTCACTTTTTGAAACAAAATTAAAGTTACACACCGTATCAACGGGCGTGTAAGTTTTATAGGGGATAAACAGATCTCCACATTGCTTAATTACACTAATATCAGACGAAGTGTTCATAAAAAATTTAGGGTTCTCCATAATCCAAAGGAATATTTGCCACGTTTTATACCACGCTCTTTTGGACGTACCAATTCGTTTCTTATAAACTTAATTTATTTTACGAAGAAGAAAGGACCAGCGTCATCATCAACATCTCGCAACGTAGACCCTAGCTATTCTTCCCCTTACGATAAGCCTAAGAAGCCTAGAAATCTAAAGTCCGCTGTCCTACTCTGCTATACTTATCAGGGTATCCCGTACTTATCAGGGTCTACGGCATTCTGGATTATGAGGCGATGGGCACATAGCCAATATTTTTTTCTTAAATTATTCTCGTAATCTATTCTTAGCTTCGACAGGATAGAAAGCGTGAGTAGAAAAGTATTTTATACAAATTGATCTTCTTTCCTGCAAATGCTCGATAGAATTTAAATACTTCATAACTAAAATTTTGTTAGTAAAAACTTATTATTTCAACACAGCGATAAAATGAAATCAATATTGGCCTAATACCGTGCCAAGTTGCAATAAACGCATGAAAACTGGTCCAACACAAACCATTTGTTACTTTACTTTAAAGAAAACCCACCACTATCACAAAGGTGTAAAGGTGTTAATTCTGTACATTCGTATGTAAACGATGTCTAGTTGTATAATAAATGATGGTAGTGCTGAAAATCATTTGTTTAACAACGAATGTGCAGATAACTTCGAAAACATTATTGCAGTTAGTCATTCTTTAGTATTACTTAAAATTATTTATGGGTAGTTCATGGAAACACATGGATTGTATCGATATTTAAAGCTGCTAGTCGATGAATTTTTCATAAACTCGAATAGAATGTTGTTGTTCAAAATATAACCAGGTTATGTGATTAAAGTATCGAAAGTTAGTTATATGTACTACTAGCCATTTGTCCGCGACTTAGTCAGCGTAAAGTAATTACGATTTTAATACAAACTTCCATCCCCTTTTAAGATTGTTTGAATTCGTAGCTATATTCGTATCAAATTTAATCAAAATGTAATCAGCGGTTTAGCCACGAAATATCAACACAGACAGACTTTCGGTTTTAGAATTTCGCATTTTAATACGGTTTTGAATCACATGGTTTTTCTTAGTTTGCTCTAACTTTCCACATATTTATCACTCACGGTCTTAGACTATTACTTACTTATATTATTACTTACTAACACATTATGTTATGCTTAATTTATCGCTTAAGTCACAAAATTGCATAGAAAATGACGACTTAATGACTGATTGAAAGATAATTGACTTCTCTAAGTGCAGCCCTAAGTCAAAATTTGTGTTTAACCTCAATATAATGTGCAGTGTCTCCATGAAGTGTATTAATAGTTTTAATTGTTTAACTTATTGTATTTTTAAAAGTTAAAATTAAGTGGACGCGAACTAGCATACCAATTTTATGAATTATTGGTCGCTAACTCCTCTTACTGACATCTCTAACTTGATCCTTTATTTTTGTATAAAAAAATATGTTTTAAGGATATGGCCTTATTTTTTTTATTATTGTATTCAAATACATGTGCAAAATAACATTATTTCCTTCTTTCATTTATAATTTTTGCAGCGCACGTCAGATTATTATCAGAACTATTTTTAATTCATTGAATGAAATGGATAAAATTGGTGTTTTAAATCCTCTATCAAGCGAAATCAAAACCACTCTGGCTGTCAAGTGATATTTCAATACTTCACAGTCTGAACGTGTGATATCCTATTAATATTATAAATGGGAAAGTTTGTATGTTTGTTTGTTGCTCCTTTACGTAAAAATTGCTAAACCGATTTTCATGAAACTTGGCACGCACATAGAGGATAATTTGGATTAACCTATACTATAGTTTTATCCCGAAAAACTGTTCCTGTGGGACCATTAAGTATGAACTGCCTTAAACATATAGTTTTTAATTGATGATGAATTTATCATTTACTAGCTGTTTCGGCAAACTTCGTTCCACCTGTTCAGTTTGTAAGGAATAAAAAGTTGTTTTTCCTAGTTTCCTCGCAGTTTTTACCACTCCTTATCTTCTAAGCCTTCCTTGGACTTGAACAAATAATTAAAAACCAAAATTACCCAAAACGGTTCAGCCTTTCTCCAGTTTTAGTGAGACTAACGAGCAGCAAATATTTTTTTTAATTAGAAGATGATTTTGATGTCTTTCGGTTCTAATTTCAAAATTACCACTTAAGATAACATACATCTTGTCCACCGGCACATTGAAAACTACAAGGGCCTTAATTAATAACTACTTAACACAGACATATATCTTCACGTCTAGTCGCTGAAGTGGTAGACAGAGTATAGAGGGCTAAATGTCATGATCCTGTCTAGCTTCCACCACATTCGTTACTCTTTTCATACAGACTAGCCGACTTCGGGGACTCTTCACGCCAGTGTCATGCTGCGAGAAACCCGAACGATTGTTTAGTGGAATGTAACTTAGATCTCCCCAGGTAACTACATTTATCCACAATTGCATTGGATTGGTACCACCGCCTTA
>NJDD01001084.1:203275-213722 GCA_002245505.1 Calephelis nemesis | reverse complement strand
ATATTTTTTTATTTTTAAGTGTAACAGTATTTATGGCCAGACTAAGTATATACAAATTACACCGACACACACATTCATACAAAATTCTTTGTGTCTCATCCGTGTAAGTTGCGGATGCAGCATCTTCTAGTGGAGAAACATCAGGACGTGATTGTATGTGTATTTTGCTGTCCTCCTTTCAGTGGCGTGCCAGCAGTTGCTTGTATGTTTAATATGGCTTTGGTCACGTTGAACACGCGGTTGTACCAATCCGGGCGAATGGCTGCGAAACTTTACCACCAAATCAGATGTCAAGATGTTAATGACAGTAAGCCTATGCTTGCCTTTCACGAGCTGCCAGGCAGGAAGATAGGTGGTCTATTCTGCAAAGGAGCTCAGACCAAAACGAGGAACGAAATATCATCCGATGATGTTATTGTAATCAGGAAGGGGTTAAGTTTAACTTGGAAGATTTCAAACAAACGTTTTCCCTCGTGTTGGTCCGGGCTCCTTTGTAGAATAGACCATCTGACTTCCTGCGCCAGGCAGCTCGTAAAAGGCGAGCATAGGCTTGCCGTCACTAACACCGTGACATCTGACTAGGTGTTAGAGTTTCGCAGTGACTCACCCGGATTGGTACCACAGCTTTACCTATTCCTGCCGCCATAACGTCATGACGTGTTCCGGTTCGGAGGGTAAGGTAACCGGTAAACTTACTTTTGCTCGAGGCCTTACATCCCGGCCTCTGGTTGGCAACGCACCATTACCTTTGGTGTCTCTAGGCGGCGGGAATTTCTTACCATCAGGAAATCCGTCTGCTTGTTTGCCTTCCAATGTCATAAAAAAAACATACATACGTTGCTAGATAAATGAAAGCTTATAAAATTAGTCAGCGCTTGAATTGTAGCATAAGATTACACATTTTCCACAATCCTCGATAGTCCATCCTAATGTAGCTAGTAACCATCTCGATCATGACACTAGAGGTAGAGTGATGTTCGGCAGCTTGTTCAGGTATAATTTCGTTGCTTTACCTAATCCAGCAATGGTAATGACTTTTGTTATGTTCTGGTCGGTCAGATTTGCCGGAACACTTTGCACAATATGTTCAGCATCTCATGCTCAGGGCAGTAACGTACCTTTACTTAATATATACAGAGTGTATAGGACATGGTTGTCTCTTTCCATCTGGAAAGCCGTATACCTATTTGCAGGGCTCTCATATGAAAAACACCTATTGAAATCGGTTCGGTTTTCCCTTGGTATCTAAACAAGCAATCCGAATACCACGGTTAAAGGATTAAGACTAGATTATTATTTTTATGAAATAGAAAACAAGTGGACAGCTCTTCAAATTTTAAAAATGACTGTAGCCTAAATATACCATAAATGTACTGGCACTGCTAGTAGACTTTCAGTTGACTAGCTACAGAGCCTTCTATAACCTAATTTCAACTGATTTGCTTGGATATACACCAAATTTATTTATCTTAATCTATAATATCTTTGAATATTAAACCAACTCAAAGAATTATATAATGGCGATTTTGTCAAATATTGTAACTGACTAATGCAAACTGCTCTAGTGCAATGTTAGATTAATTTCATTACAAATTACTACAGTGCCGAACAACAAGGTAGCCATAATCATACATTGCACTTTCTGGCTTACTTTAATACTTTCTGGCTTACTTTAATGTCTTTACTGTATCTTTTTTTATTTGGCTTTAGCATTGCTAACCATGCGGCTATCAAAACTTAATCGGACTTTACCTGTGTCCATACTAATATTATAAATGCAATTCTTTTTCGTTACAATGAAAGTATATGATGGCATTATTTTCTTGTGTCAAAACAGTGAGAAGGCTTTTCCGCCAAGGACAAAAAAAGTAGCTCTACTATTTTATATTTTTTAAAGAGAAATGTTATAAGTTTGAAAAATCTGTCAGCAACATAACTTGTAAACAAATAGACGGATTTAGTAGTAGACGGACCTACCACCGCCAGATATAAAACATTTAACTCGAGTGTAGCCATGGCAACATACAGTATGTTAATAAATATAATTGTATGTCTATTTGTCTCTTTATTAGTTTAACAGTTCATTTCTATCCAATTGGTACTGAAATTGAATTGATTTGAATGTAAAATTATATAGTGTTTTGTTGATGAAAATTATTATTTATTAGCATTTACTTAATAAAGTACTAACATATAAATTTTGCTGACCATATTTTTTTATGACATTGGAAGGCAAACAAACAGACGGATTTTCTGATAGTAAGAAATTCACGCTGCCTAGAGACACCAAAGGAGGTAATTGTGCGTTGCCAACCTGAGGCCGGGATAATAGTATTGGTAAAATATGGTAAAAATGTGTGAGCAGGTGCCTCGTCATTAACCGAAGGTACTTATAATCCCATTTGATAGGTAAATTTGTCGCCAACTGAGTGCTTCTCCCATCTTGGGCATTGTTTTTTCATTTAGAAACTTAAAAAGACACATCTACACCAACATCACATTACAAGACAACAGAGGTAACGTAGTAAAATATGGTTACTTAATACAATCAAAAGTATCTTCACGCCCATATCCCCGAAGAGGTAGGCAGAGGCACAACCAGGGCACCCACGACTAGTCGAAGATACTAAGTCCCATAATGTGATAGGTGGCAAGCCTATCGCCTACCGGGCACGTTTCCAATCCCGACCATTTTTTTTATTAGAAAATTGGAAAAATCCAATTTTCTTTTTGTTGGTCGACCCGGGATTTGAACCCGAGACCTCATGCAGTCAAGCCCAACACCCGGACCGCTCGACCACAGAGGCTATTAATACAATCACTTTACCAAATATATTGTAACACATATTCATGAAGTAAAAATATTTGTTTCTGCCCTTAATTGAATTTTAAAAATTACACCAATTTAAGTGGAGAATGGTTAAGTCTCATCTTGCTTAAATCCAGTGTAGTTAAAGTTGAACTCATTGAAACTTTACATATCACGTGCTGCGCGTGCAGCAAGCTGCTCACGATTAACACCTTGTGCTCAGAGTTCGTGCTGTGCCCTCACTATTTTGTTTTTCATTTTTTTTATTTATAGTAACTGCCACCTGAGCTCTAAAAATGGCGTTTTCTCAGACTATCTACTTCTTTTCATTTTGGCAGGCAGCTGGCCATTTTTTCACCAGGTACAGGTGGCTAGGAAATAAACTCAATTTTCTAATTTCGTCAGTAAGATAGTGCTTACAAGCACAAAAAAATACTTTAGGTTTAACTTACTTTCATAATAATATAATTATATTGTTATTATTTCGTAAATTTATGTATCTTGTAAAATATAACGTGGTTTTTCAATAATTACTTCCTTCTGCCATCTTGGATTTCAAAATGGCTGCCAAATTTATAATCAGTACTCTCGTTTGTGTTTCAAATGACACATGGGTGTTATATATCTGTAACGGGTAAGAAACTTAAAAACGTAAAATAACCGATTGCTATATTTCGGCCATCTTGTTATCTAAGTTATGTTTACTCCCGTATCCCTGATTAGGTAGGTATAGTTACATCTAAAGCTATTAGTATTTTTCTATTTATCCAAAAACGAAATAACGTACATTTTGTAGGTAGTTATGAAAGAGCAACAAGCACACGGATCTCTTAGTCATAAAAAACATAACATTATCTGCAAACGTCAAAGGGCTATATATAGCAAACAAAGCATGTTGCACGCTCTTTTTTTTCTACCTCTCCTGACTTAATCAAGGCTCTTTTTTCAAATTTTCGTTTAACGTGCATAATATTTTTGATTTGTTTCACACAAAAGTTCAACTGCGTATCTATATATTGTGTTTCTATCTTATGTGACAGGTACAACAGTGGCCTTTGAATAACATTGATATTAGAGGTGAATCGCTGTCCAGAGGTCGGGATGAAAGGCTTTTTGTGCAAGTCTACTGACTACCCTACCCTTCCAGACCAGAAGATGACTGAGTCATGGCGGCACGAATAGGTAAGTTGGTGAAACTCTATCCAGGCAAGTTCTTGCACAGCAGTCTACTATCAGTAAAATGTATTTACTCTTCTTTTATTATACTATACAATATTGTTTCTTTATTTATTTACTTTAATAGTTCTATTATGTGTATTATGAATGTATGTGTATGTGTTTGTTTTAGTGAATTCGGCTAGTCGTGGGTGTCCTGGTTGTGCCTCTACCTACCATTTCAAAGGCGTGATGATACTTTGTTTTATGTGTTATTTAGTCAATTGGTCTTAAGAGTTTTACTTATTACATTGTAGTGATATACATTTAAATGATACAATATTCAACATAATTTTAATTACTATTTTATGTGCACATTGTAATCAATGACTTAATTAATGAAATATTTATTAATTTAATTATTTTATTGTTTTCTATCTTTTAAGATATATCGAAAAACTGTTATCACCAAACAAATAGGAGATAACGAGAGGAGTTACATAAAATGTAACCGTTAAATTAAAAAATTATAAAACCCCAGACACAAATACTTATTTTTTCTTAAATTAAAAAAATCGGTTAATAGATATAGCGAGATATAGGAGATAGATAGGTGGGGATCTATCTCCTCAACCTATCGGCTCAACCGATCAAACATGTCTAAGAACACTCACTCATAAGTTACCTTTAATACGAAAGAAACTAAATTGAAATTACTGCATCCGTTTGGGAGTTATGATGCTACAAACAGACAAACTTATAACACCCCTCTTTTTGCGTCGGGGGTTAAAAAACTACATATATCAAAGGTCAGTAATAATATTTCCTAATGTTTAATGTTGTATTGCACGTTATTACAACAGGAAATGGAAGGTAAGCTTTGATAATCCACTCTAGTCTAGAACTCTCCTACTACTCTGACTGCAGTAATTACCAGGGTGCGATGATATCATCACATCCCCACTGTAACATTGTTTGAGTGAGCCGGGACTTAGTATTTTTGACAAAACAAACAACTTGTATCAAGACCTTAATACGGAAAAAGTTTTTAATGAGAACAAAATAATAATTATACAACTTTGTTTCGTTCATTAAAAGTTATACGTACAAATGCAACTTTAATTACCTATGTGAGTGGATTTAATGTATATTTTGGATAATGAGGAAGCGAGTTTTACTTATTGTGTATTTTATTTGCTAATTTCATTTACGAAAAGCTATTTTTTTTACATTTTTATTAAAAAAGTATCTTCACGCCCATATCCCCCGAGAAGGAGGCAGAGATCTAACCCACGACTCGCCGAAGACACAAAAGCTTGGTTTCTGTAATCAACGAACCGAAACCTGTTAGTACAATTATTATTGTCAGTTTGCGTCAAAGTGACGAAATTGTCTCTCATACTCGTTACAAAAAATGTTTCGAGTTAACAGTTAATAACGATCGACCGTAGTTAGATTTATATTATTCGTACAAAAACTTGCCATTTGCAAATTAAAACTCGTTTTTTGAATATAGGATCCGGGCATAAGTCCCACAGTTAGATAGGTAGCAAACCAATCTGATATATATTCAATTCCAGGCAATTTTGTTTTTAAATGGAAAATTGACAAAAACACCAGTTCTTTTACCTGCCCCACTCGGGGATCGAATCCGGGATCTCAGAGAGTTAAGTTCTGTATTGCAACGCTGGACCACCGAGGCTTTTTTAATCCTGAATGTGTACCGTATTATTTAACATAAGTTGCTAGTTATGGAAACATAAATATTGTTATAGTGAAGTGGCCGCACCCTAATAAACCTTTTTAGTTGTGAACACAAATGTTTGTTTTTTATTTCAAAAATGGCCATAAATAAATAAAAATAAAAGGAGTGCTTAAATAATACACCCATTTAAAACTATATCGGCTATTCTAACTTTTAAATGGAGCATTGCATTATTTTTTTTATCAACATTCGTCAAAAATTTGCATAATAATATTTCTTTAAAATAAGTAACAATATTTTTTTAAAATAGTAAGGCTTAAATATAAAGTCAGCTATCCCCAAAACAAGCAATATGATTAAAAAGAACCATTTGCCCAATTTATTTTGCTGTCAATGTACCTCAAGGCAAAGGAGACTGAGAGAAGATTTGTGCAATGCCTCAAGTACTAAATCAGAAAATCATATGGTGAGAAACCTTACATCTCAAAATGTAACGTACATTACATACATGAACCATCGAACAAAATGCGGAACCATCAAAACAATAAAACCATATATATGTTTGGGCGTGCTTTGAAAGCATATTTGTAAAACAAATGAACTGGTGTGCGACTAATGCCCGGTTCCTATAATAAACGAATCGTAATCCGTCAGCTAAACCATTCGTAGTTTGTTCAAAAGTAACGGAGCGTTATCAATATTTTCAAAAAATGTTTAGAATCTTTAGTCGGAAACGAGCAACCGTTGTTAGTAATCTTACTAAGCGTACAAAATACTACCATCCGTAATCAAAACGACTCGTTTTTTGAATATAGCAACCGGGCATAAGACAATGTTATTTAAGTGCATGCAGGATATATTTCAATAATCTAACGATTGAAGTGTGACCACATATTGGTAGGAAAATGGTCTCTAGAAAAACTCAAGCGCGTCAGACTAGGTCAAGGTAATCTAAGTAGTTAGATTTCTGACGCACTTGAGTTTTTCTGGAGACCGTTTCCCTTCCAATATTTGGTCACCCTTCAATCGTCAGATTATTCAGTATGTATATTTTAATAAATCAATTCTGCATGTACTTAAAGTAGGTTGTCGTAATCTGACGTATACCAGACCATTTTTTTTTAAATGTGAGGGGTTGCTCTCAAGGCACGCCCTAAGATAAGTGTTTATGTATGGTTTTATTGTGATTGTTATGCAGAATAGTGTATATCAATAATTTGAAGATTTGAGCATAATCAAATATTAAGTAGTAGTGACCACACATTTGTAAAAAAATAGTCCCCAGAAGAACTCGAGAGCGTCAGATTACGAAGTTTTAAGTGAAATACATACGGAATAGTGTATTTTAATAATACCGCGACTGTAGCTTGACCAAAAATTTTTTAAAACATTGAAATTATTTACTGGCATATTAATAAAGAAAAAAATTATCTTCACCCTAATATCCCCCAAGAGGTAGGTGGGGGCACAACCAGGGCACCCACGACTAGCCAAAGACATTAAGTCCCACAATGTGATAGGTGGCAAGCCTAACGCCAACCGCGCACATATCCAATCCCGAGCAACGATTTTTTTATTAAAAAAATTGGAAAAACCCAATTTTCTTTTTGTTGCCCGACCTAGGATTTAACCCGGGACCTCGTGAAGTCAAGTCCAACAACTGAACCGCTAGACCACAGATGCGATAATAAACAACACGTAATGTCGAGGTAAGAGGTGATAATAAATAAACACGGACTAAAATACTGCAAAGTTAAAGTTAATATTATGTATCAGTTTAATAAAGATCATAACGTTAACTTGAACCTTGGAGTACTTTGTTCTATGATTGTTGATATTGTTGTTTACTGTTGTTGTTGACTGCTATGGATTATGTAAGGAAAACTTGACGGTTTTCATGGAGTAATGTAGCTAAAACTACAAGTTAAGTATAAAGCGTATCTCTGGTGTGTATTTTTCACTCTGCTTCTTTCTTTACTTCTCACATTATTTTTATATCCTCCTCCTTCTCTCCTTCTATCTAAAGTCTTCCTCACCTTTTACACTACCATCGGCAACATGACTCCGTCTTAAGGTCTAAGAGTAGTGATATTATACGACCAGGTGGTACTAAATCCTATTATTTGTCTTACTACCATAATAGTTTTAATTTTTACACATTTTTTATTCATACATTTTTATTACCACCAACGGAGCTCATAACAGTTAGTGATCATGTTTTTTCTCAATACCAAGAACCATTTTAAATACATGTATTTATTTTTCAGATCTTTTTTCTTCGTAACATTCAATGATCATATTGCTTTAATTAATAATGTTGTTACTAAGAATATACTTGCACTCAGGATGCCATTGTTCAGAATAACTTACTGTATAACAGAAAATCATCATTATTTTTGTATTTCCTTAAGACTTTGGTATTACGTTAATTAATAGCATTACATTAATATTAGGCAATTCTATGAGCATGTTTTCTTGGCCATACTATTTATCGTCTTATGTTGAGGTTTAAAGAAATTTATTTCTTATACAAAACAAAAAGTTTCACTTTAAATGAGATACTAAACAAACATATCATACAAAAAGTTAAATTAGTATCTCTGGAGCATTCATTACAAAAAAAAATCTCAAATCACAGAGTAGGTCTGCTCAATAGGTTTTTTTTAACTCATTTTTATATCCATTTATCGAAACAATTTTTTTATGTATTCTGGTAAGTTATAATATAGTCGTACTCCCTGAAACAATATAGTTTTTCCCATAGCTCGTTCGCACTTTAGGTAGCTGGATTTTATATTTATTTCTCAAAAAATGAGTCGGATATTTTACTTTCAAAGCCAAATTTGATTTAATTAAGTTATCGGTATTTTTTTTATATTAATCTTAATGCATTCCTTAAAAATGTATCAAGTATTTTAAATTTACATGTTTTACCTAACGATCCTCGTCGCTCCGCTCGTCATCGTACCTATAATTTTGGTACTCCCTTTTATTCACGTATAAAAAAGAATGACTATAACACTTGTCCCATTTTTTTACACTTATGAATTAAAACTAAATGAAAATAAATATTTTAGTATAAAAACAAAGTAAACATTATGATATTTAGTAATATGGATGAATACACTTATGATTAAGAAATTTATAAAATCAAATATTGGAATAAAATACATTTATGAATGTTATAGTTATTTATACGAATGATTATGAGTTTCGGTCATTAGTATAGAAAAGTATATAAAGCAAATATTAAAAAAAACTAATTGTATGATTAGTGGCATTATTAATTTCGTTTATTATGTTAATTAACATGCAGTTTTCAATTTTTTTTATGAAAAAAAATCATTACAGTTTTAAATGGTAATGGTATTGTTTAATATGTTTAAAAGTATGTTAAATCGTCACTTTCTACGTTCACTGTAACTTATTAAACTTCATTGGAACTTTCTCGCTTGTTCTAAATTCAAATTCAAAATACAAACAGACTTCTGCTTCTAGGGTGATTTATTTATTTTTAAGAACACCATTATACAGTATATCGCTAAATCTTGTTCCATATTCGAGGGTTGCCTTAAAGAGATCGCTGACTTGGCGATAAGGCCGCCTTTGTGTATCTTATTGTTTAAGTTTTATGCAATGTATTTGTAATGTATCTGTTTTTGGTGCACAATAAACAGATATTGTATTGTAGTGCACAGTATGATATGAAAAATATTTTCAGACCTCTTATGATAGGAATTGAAAAGTTATGTAAGAAAATGCGCACCCGAAAACTACTTTTATATTTCATTTCATTCATACGGTTTCTAAATTTCATTTCATTGGTAGGTGGTGATAGTGACACAGACTATTATTGTCATATAAATAAACATAGAATAACATAAGAGGAAGTACTAGTTGTTATAATAGTCTGCTTAACTACCACCTTACTCTCTTCTCCACCTCAACTCTTACACGGAACAAGACAAAATCACAGCTCTTTTTGGCAACAAACGTAAGTATTAGCCCAGACGAGGCTATAATAACGGTTAGAACCTTTAAGTACTTTAGTTTATGTTTATTTAAAAGAAGGTTTCAGTAATGATGTTTGATAGCGTAGTAAACATTGAATACAAAGTCAGATTTTTGATGATAAGAGACCACAATTACCCATAGTTTCTTTTGATATTGGAAGGCAAACAAGCAGACAGACTTTCTGATGGTAAGAAAATCACGCCGCCTAGAGACACCAAAGGCAGTATTGGTGCGTTGCCAACCAGAGGCCGAGATGATAGGCCTCGAGCAAAAGTAAGTTTACCGGCTACCTTACCCTGCGAGCCGGAACGTGTCGTGACGTTATGGCGGCAGAAATAGGTAAGGAGGTAGTACCAATCCGGGCGAGTTGCTGCGAAACTCTACCACCTAGTCAGATGTCACGGTGTTAGTGAAGGGAAGCCTATGCTCGTCTTTTACGAGCTGCCTGGCAAAAGAAGGCAGATGGTCTATTCTACAAAGCAGCCGGGACCAACACGGGAAGAACCCAGAAGAGTTGCTACAATTCACTCTGCCACTTAGTTTTAAGTTATTAAGCTAGAGGTAACATAAAATACTAGGTAACCACCAACAAGTATTAAATATCATATATTTTTGTTGACAATACTGAATCTTAAAGACAGATACATATACACGCAAATCAGTTTAATTAACTTTCAGGTCCAGGAATTTTTATATAATAAAAGAATATTTTACTTATCAATTGATGGAAGTGCGTGCGTTGGATAAGCGTAATCGTGGAAATA
>NJDD01001084.1:151742-202431 GCA_002245505.1 Calephelis nemesis | reverse complement strand
CCAGAACACGAATATAGGAAGAGCTCAAGAAACAATATAAATTGTCACGTTCTTTACATGTGACAACCCTACCTAAAGAACGTGACAATTTATGTTGTTTCCCGAGCTCTTCCTATATTCGTGTTCTGGTCGCGGAGGTGGGTGGTGGGACCGTCAGTTAGGCTTGTCACATTCTGTATTATTATTTAATTTCCAGAAAGTTATGATACTTTGACAACACATATACATAGGACGTTTAATATCAAGAATATAACTACCTTGTCACCAGCTTGTGGAAAATCAAATAACTTAGACTTCGGCTTAAGTGTTACTTTGATTTTTAATACAACCATAACTTTTTCGTTGGATGTATCTCATTTATGTATTCCGGTTTAAAAATTAGAGATTCAACTTTCGGTAAGAACATATTAACACGGTTACTGCTGTTGATAACAGGTTTCGTGTGTTTCCTATCGTCAATAGGTCCATTGAAATTTCTCTCTAGAATGAAAAGGTTTCAAAACTCCAGCCTCTAGATAGCAGTGCACCAGAAACCAGTGAAAAGAGCAATATAAAAAAATAAAAATGTTAATACTAAATTAAAAAGTCTGACAGTATATTCTAGTTATTTATTTATACCCCGAAACCTCCAAGTTTAATTTAAAACGTAATAAATTATACAAACCGCATATATTATTTGAAAAAAGAACGCTTTTAATTTATGTATAGTGCGACTACGGCGTAGCATTGCTATGGTCTACGAACTACGGTCGTCTTTAAAGTTCCTTTATACGGAGACTGCGCGCAAGTTCCAGTGCTAAGTGATTTGTCATTCAGTATGAAAAAGGTTCAAAAAATTTGGTCTCTAAATAGCAACGCACCTGTAACCAGTGAAAAGAGCAATATAAAAAAAGGAAATTTTAATACTAAAGTAAAAAAGTCTGACAGTATATTCTAGTTATTCATTTATACCACAAAACCCCGAGTTTAATTTAAAACGTAATAAATTATACAAAACGCATACATTATTTGAAAAAAGAACGCTTTTAATTTATGTATAGTGCGACTACGGCGTAGCATTGCTATGGTCTACGAGCTACGGTCGTCATTTAAGTTCCTTGATTCGGAGACTGCGCAAGTTCCAGTGCTAAGTGATCTGTCGTTCAGTACGGTCGCGTATCGAGTTTTCAGTGAGTTTATTCGAACGATAATCGTGCGCTAAACCGCCGAATCTGCAAATGTGATTAAAATATATGGGTGAGTGCAGTGACCATTATTTGTGGTGTTGCAAGAATTTTGCCTGTGAAGATTGTTCTTTGGATGGATAAAATTTGAATGGTAATTATTTTTTATTTTAACTTTTATATTATTATAATTACTCGTTTACTTTTAGTGAAATAATATTTGATATTATATAGTGGAATTGCCGACTTTTTAAATAAAAGTATTCTTAATTACGTGATTATTTCGCGTATTACAAATATATTGTAAACAAGATTTTTCTAAAAAAATTTAACCTCGTCATTTTAATGACTTTTTTAAGAAATTATCGATTAGTTTTAAATAAATAAATGTTCCTGGACAAGTCACACACATTAAATCTTACCCGAAAGTATTATAGTAGCAAATTTGCTTGTGTTATGAGTATTATTCAATGATACTAATACATAAAAATTATTAATTAGACCAGAACAGACCTAGAAATGCAGACATCTAAATGTTCATCGCCCAATAGCCTGCCCCCGTCGGGAGTCGAACCCGAGCCTTAATAAGGTTAAGCGTGTGTGTTATCCCGTCAACCAAAGAGGTCATCAAGGTATAAACAGCACATATTTATGTCTGTTTTTTGATGCTAAGTGTAAAACGCGGTTTCATCCATGTTTTAAAATTTTCTACCTTTAAAATTTTAAATCTGTCAAGATTTCAATTTCCTTTTTCAGTTTTTAAATCAATGTGCAACCGTACACTAAATTTAATCATACTCTGTTAATCCGATAAAGAGTAAATCCCGAATAAACAAAAATACACTATAGTGGAAATAAGACCCAATATCCTAACAATTACATAATTATTATGTACCACTAAACGGGTTCAAGGGTGTTATTTAATTATGAAAATAATGTTATTAATAATACACTAATGCAATATAATTAAATTCCTTCACAATAACCCTTTATGTGGGTTATTATAACCGAGCGGGGACTTCCGATATTGCAAATATAACTCCTAAAGGGTCTTAGTGAATGTGATAAAGTAATAACTTCCCTGAAGAGCTTTGTGTGGTCCATGCAAGAGCTTTCCGCCTTACTTATTGTAGCAATTACGGTGGTCAGTGGTCATTTCATTTGATGCGAAGTTAAGTTATATAATAAATTGAACTACTCTTCGAATGGTGTTGGAAGGTAAAGTTGTGAACGTTTTTCTTGACAACATGTATCAAATAGATTATAATAAAACAATAAATTTATAGCCTAGAGACACCATAGATTTTACAGGTGTGTTGCTGTTGCTTTAAGCTTAGCTAGCAAGTCTACCGTCTAATAGTCGAGTTGATCTTATAACCATAATTAAATAATATAAGTGTTTAAGGCGTTAGGAATAGATAAATCTGTGCAAGCTGCTGCAACTCACCCTACCGTAATTGGTTTTATTAGTACTTACACGTTAAACCTACGCTTATCTTTTAACAACTTCCATGCGGCCAATCAAAAGGTTTATTTTATCAAGAGGACTCAAATCTTCACTGGAAAATTACAATGCCATTGTGCATATAGATATCAAGTATAGATACGCAAATAGGACAACCGTTGCTTATTGCCTATAAGCAAAGCATGGCGGTTTTTCTAAAATTGTACAACTTCGAAATTCGAATTCGAATTTCGAAATGAGAGCACTACGGAAAATCTGTGGTGTAACGCTCGCTGACCGCATTCGCAACAGTGAGATCCGAGAAAGAGTGGGATCGAAAGAGAGTGTTGGTGTTAAAATGCGAAAGGGCATGCTCCGCTGGTTCGGGCATGTGGAAAGAATGACAGATGAAAGATTGACAAAGCAGATATACAATGCGAATGTGGATGTATGTAGGTACCCGGGGAGACCAAGGCTGACATTTCACGATCAGATCAATCGGATATTATCCGAGGGTGGTGTCAAGAGTCTCCGAAACCGGCGTGTTTGTATGAAAAGGGTAATGAATGTGAAGGAAGCAAGACAGGTTTGTCAGGATCGTGAGGTCTGGCACTCGATACTCTCTGCCTACCCCGTAAAGGACTTGGCTTGAAGATATGTATGTATGTTGTACAACTTAGGAACTTTCAAAATATTTCCGTAAGGTCAGAAACGCAACTGTGAGAAAGTTGGTGTTGTCACGAGTACGATCGATCGATCGATGATGAGTGTCGATACGAGTAGATGCCAGTGATAAGTTATCATCAAGTGAAATGTTAGTTTTGTTTGCCTTCTCTACATATCCCCGATCCCCGGGTCGAGCAACAACAAAATTAGAAAATTGATAGAAGAAGGCGTTACTTTGCGGAAAGCCATACTTAAATCTAAATAAAATTATTTAATTTACAAATGTTGCAATCTGTTTAACTATTGTTGGTGCTAATTAAACAGTTTAGTGGTGTGTATTGTGTGGAGATGGATATATTTGGGAGTTTTAGTTTCCGGTAAGTCCAATTCATTCTTAGCGCACTATTTTGTCTGTTTTGTTACGCCATAATGCGTATACACATTTTTTTGGGGGAAAATTTGCAAATTAAATAATTTTATTTAGATTTAAAATTAGAAAAGGCATATTTTCAATTTTCTAATAAAATTAACATTGCCCGAGATTGGATATTCGCCTGTTTGTGGAACTTAGTGTCTTCGGCTAATCGTGGATGTCCAGGTTGTACCTCTGCCTACACTTTCGGGGACATGGGCGTGAATATACTCTACAAAATAGTGTACCTGCTCGCTATTTATAGATTAGAGGCAAGCTAAGAGTATCGAACTGAGTTTGTATCACTGCTTTACCTATTCTTTTTAAAACTTCATTGTTTAATAATGTTGTACCTAATAAAGCTTATACAGTAGAGTAGTAAGCGGATTAATACATTAGCCATAGATAGGCAAAGCGCCATTAACGATAGAGTTTAGATTTACTCATGCCTAACCATCAAGCAATCAGATTACTTATTTGCCTGTTTGTAAAAAAAGGTTGCACTCCGCGAGTGCCGGCAGAAGTGAAAACTTGGATGTTTACAGGAATATAAAGTACTTTCCTGCCAAATTTTGTTACAACCGATTCAGTAGACTCCATGTCACAAACACAAACACGGTCATAAACTCAAAGACAGACAGACAAAATACTGTAAATAAATGTGTTTTGTTGTCCATTATCAACCCTGGTTCCTATAATCAACGAACCGTAAACCATAACGTATAACCATTGGTAGTTAGCCTAAAAGTAACGAAGCGTTGCTCATAGTCATACAAAATGTTTAGAGTTAACAATCTGAAACAAACGACTTTGATGTTGTACTATTGGTACAAGAAGAAACAACCATTTGTAAGCAAAACGACTCGTTTCTTTATTATAGGAGGAAACTAGGACTTAGTTACATTATTTGAAACAATTTTATTATATGTTACTCATAGATTACCCCTGTGTTGGTCCAGGCTCCTTTGTAGAATAGACCATCTGCCTTCCTGTGCCAGGCAGCTCTTAAAAGGCGAGCATAGGCTTGCCATCACTAACACCGTAACATCTGACTAGGTGATAGAGTCGAATTTTTATTTTTTTATTTTTTTAGCACTTGCGCTGTGCGTGGGATAAATTTCTATAAATCTTAAAGAAAGAAAAAATTTCGCCCCAGACAGGATTTGAACCTGTAACCTTTCGTCTCAAGCCGACGAATGCTCTAACCAATTGAGCTACTGAGGATTCAAGTCCCGTGGCGAAATTTTTAATTCCTTTCTAACCCGTTAACGCGGGTAGTTATGTCCTACAGATACACAATTTGCAAATAAAAATTTGCAAATTGTGTATCTGTAGGACATAACTACCCGCGTTAACGGGTTAGAAAGGAATTAAAAATTTCGCCACGGGACTTGAATCCTCAGTAGCTCAATTGGTTAGAGCATTCGTCGGCTTGAGACGAAAGGTTACAGGTTCAAATCCTGTCTGGGGCGAAATTTTTTCTTTCTTTAAGATTTATAGGTGATAGAGTTTCACAGCGACTCACCCGGATCAGTACCACCGTCTAGCCTATTCCTGCCGCCATAACGTCATGACGTGTTCCGGTTCGTAGAGTAGGTAGCCGGTAAACTTACTTTTGCTCGAGGCCTAACATCCCGGCCTCTGGTTGGCAACGCACCATTACCACCTTTAATGTCTCTAGGCGGCGGGAATTTCTACCATCAGGAAATCCATCTGCTTGTTTGCCTTCCAATGTCATAAAAAAAAAAGATTATGAGTCCGATTAATAGTTTTGTTGAATTTAACAACTAAGTATACAAACATAAAATAAAGTATATTTTTGGATTTCGAAGACTCCAGATTAAAACAAGACAATGGTGAGCATTTACACTATTAAAATTGAATAAACTTAGGCTGTGATAGGATGTGACCAGGATCTGAACAAATTGCCGCAAAACTTACTATCTAGTCTTGGTCATGTCAGTAACAAACAAACCGCCTCTTGGACTTGGTAGGAAAGCAGTTGACCTACATTCTTCAAAGGAGTACGGGATGGGAAAATGGATTGCCGTCCTATTTCACCATTCACTATATAAATAGGACTTTAATTTTAAACAAACGCTCTAATTACGTAATCAGCCGTGATCTCCTTAAAATAATTTTACGAGACAAGCGTCAACCTAATTATTTAAAATAACTTCAATATTTTTGGTATAATGTTTTTGGTATAACATTTTTGGTATAATATATTTGGTATAATATATTTGGTATAAAACATTTGGTATAATCGGTAGATAAGACAACGAAAGGCATACGGTTCCCCTTATAGTACGAGACAACTATGGCTTAGAGACGCCGTAGATGTCACAGATGTATCACCGTTTTGCAGATGGAATGTTCTGCCTATTGTGCAAGTTTACTTTCTAGACTAATCCCTAGAGGAACGTGTTTCTATTATTATGGTGAGATGGTTGATCCTCATTTAGTTTGTTAGTATGAGCAACATTTAGTTGCTACTAATACTCTCTACTAATACTCTCTATTAGTTCATACTCTCTATGAACACACACACACACAGTACACAATTCACCTATGCTCGCCTGTTAGGTGCTGCCAGGTAGAAAGTCAGATGGGCTATTTTACCCAACAGACCCTGACAAACACGGGAAAAAATTTAGTAGTTGCTGTGTTTTCTTCCACTATCAGGAAATCCGATATTCACTTTTTATTTCTTTAGGTTTTGGCATTCACGTTGTTCTTTTGCCATTAGTCAAGTAGAAATTTGCATCAAATTTACCAAAATCGGGATTCAATTAATTAGTCTTCTTATTCTTCTATAAATATGGCTTTTGTTCATTTTTTACGACTTATTTAGCCAACATCAGGTACGGGACCAGTAAGTATTTTACTGTATCTGAAGATACTGAGCTACCTAAAAAGAGATTAATTAGTCATAAGTCGTCAATAAGTCATGTTTTGGTGGTGACCTTATTACTCAAGCTCATGTATTGATATTTGGCGGCAAGGAGGAAATACACGATACGCTAATTTCTTCAAATTTTTTTCATTTGTGCACTTTCACTAACCAAAATTGTAGAAAATGCCACCAAAATTGACCAATTTCACTCAATATAAACATGAAATTCAATAAATATAAAAAAATCGGCCTTCTCTTCTCTCGATGGTGTCAATACTCCCTCACTGTCTTCAACAGCATAAAAATATAAATAAAAATTAATGTATAGGACTGAACACACAATCAAAAAAATATTGTTTGCGACTGTACGGATCGCTTCCGAAAATTTTAATTTTTTGGTCATGGAAGCTAATGTATGCATCATGTTATCCTTAAACGTTTGAAAAATAAAAAAAAAAAAAATTACGTATTTTGCCATTGTTTCATTTTCAAATGTTTTACAAGCTACAAACATATTTTATGCAAATAATTGTTCTGTATGCAAATTCGGCCACACGTAGATTACTGTTCTCATATTTCAACGCGGGTTCCACAGTACCAGGTCCTTTAGAACGCAACTAACATAAAGCGTCCTGAATTATCGATGACCAAACTTTTTCCGATTCGCTTGACCTTTGAGTTTGGTGTTGTGTGTGTTACCTGATTCAGTGTCTTCAACTGCCATTTGTGATGGGGAATGCTACGAAGAAGTATTTGATTTAATACCAGCCGCTAAATATCATGTTTGGACATCGCGACAGAGCTTATATTTCCATGTCTTTCACATTGCCGTGTGGCGATCTTCTACCAAGCATATTCGCAGACATTGCGTTTATCCTACAACATCTATAACCAGAGGAGTTATTTCCAAACGGTTGCAACTTAAAAACCATTAAGATAAGATCCAGCTTATTTATAAAAGATCCTCAATACATCTGTACTATTCCTGATGTTGTGAAAGTCGTTGTGCAACAGCTATAACTTACCATCAGGTGACCCACTTGCCCTATGCCATGGTATAGATTTTTTTGTCATAAAAGCTTTTTAGTCGCCTCTGTGGTCGAGCGGTCCAGGTGTTGGACTTGACTACATGAGGTCTCGGGTTCGAATCCCGGGTCGGCCAACAAAAAGAAAATTAGATTTTTCCAATTTTCTAATAAAAAATGTTGGTCGGAATTGGAAACGTGCCCGGTTGGCGATAGTCTTGCCACCTATCCCATTATGGGACTTAGTATCTTCGGCTAGTCGTGAGTGCCCTGTTTGTGCCTCTGCCTACCTCTTCGGGGATATAGGCGTGAAGATGCTTTATAAAAGATTTTATAACAGAAATAATTGTAAAAACAGGGGATCAGAAAAAAAGGTTTTGTTAAGCCAGTTTAAGTAGACATAGAACATTAACATTAGAACATGAATAGTCACTATTAACTAGTCACTTGCGTGACAAAACCTCTCTTAAAATCTATTTATCACATTTCTTGAAAGAAGGATAGAGCATTATCCAGATGGTGGTAATCAAGACCCAAACATGCCTTTGTTGAAACTTTAAAATAAATCTTAATTTGAAATAAATATACTTAGTCTGGCCATAAATACTGTTACACTTAAAAATAAAAAAATATTACATTTGAATTTCAAATCTGTCATTTTTATACGATTGTTCATTGTGTTTTCTCATTTTGGCGCCAATACATTGTACAATATTTTGCGATATTAAAATGGAGTGGGGTGATAAAGAGAACCGAATCGCTGTGATTGCATTACACAAAGTAGGTATGGAGCCAAATGCAATTTTTAAAACTCTCCATACACTTGGTTTTAGTAAAATGTTTGTGTACCGGGCTATTAATAGGTACAATGAGACTTCCTCTGTTTGTGACAGAAAAAGATCTGGCCGTCCACGTAGTGTTCGTACGAAAAAGGTGGTCAAAGCAGTAAGGGAAAGAATTCGAAGAAATCCTGTCCGAAAGCAAAAGATTTTATCTCGGGAAATGAAGATAGCACCTAGAACCATGTCGCGTATTTTAAAAGATGACTTAGGACTTGCAGCCTATAAGAGACGCTCTGGTCATTTCTTAACTGATAATTTAAAGAAGAATAGGGTCGTAAAATCGAAACAATTACTGAAGCGGTACGCAAAGGGAGGTCACAGAAAAATTTTGTTTACGGATGAGAAAATTTTTACAATTGAGCAACATTTTAACAAACAAAATGACCGTATTTATGCTCAAAGCTCTAAGGAAGCTTCCCAATTAGTCGACAGAGTGCAACGTGGACATTATCCAACTTCAGTGATGGTTTGGTGGGGTGTTAGCTATGAAGGAGTGACTGAGCCATATTTTTGTGAAAAAGGTATCAAAACATCGGCACAAGTGTATCAAGATACCATTCTTGAGAAGGTAGTTAAGCCCCTTAACATCACCATGTTCAATAACCAAGTATGGTCCTTCCAGCAAGACTCGGCGCCGGGTCATAAAGCTCGGTCCACGCAGTCTTGGTTGGAAGCGAACGTTTCGGACTTCATCAGAGCTGAAGACTGGCCGTCGTCTAGTCCCGATCTTAATCCGCTGGATTATGATTTATGGTCAGTTTTAGAGAGTACAGCTTGCTCTAAACGCCATGATAATTTGGAGTCCCTAAAACAATCTATACGATTGGCAGTGAAGAATGTTCCCATGGAAAGAGTGCGTGCTTCTATTGATAACTGGCCTCAACGTTTAAAGGACTGTATTGCAGCCAATGGAGACCACTTCGAATAAGCTTTTTATATTTTTAATTGTTGTATATTTATGTATTAAACTAACACACTGTAAAAGTAATATATGTTATTTGCAGTTAAAAAAATATTTTTTTTCTTTATTACAATATTTATGGCAAGACTAGGTACATTCGACATGAATACAGTCCAATGTTTATAATTCGTATAGAACCCGTATTACTTCTAATTCGTCGTCACAATTTTAGATAACAAACACATTATTCCACAAAAAACGACCTACAACTGAAATCAAAGGCTGAATTTCAAAATTGTGCCATCTTAGTAAACAATAAAAGAATTTATCTTTACAAAATCTTTTGTTGAGCCTTAGAAGGCCTAAAAGGAAGTTATAATTTGATACCCATGCTTTAGTAGTCGATTTTTTAAAATTGTTTTGTTCTTTTAATTTAAATGACGCCGCTAAAGTGAACACAGAAACACAGGGTTTGATTTTTTAAATGTCACTTATCTAAGAACACTTGCCGCCGATCTCAGAAACTTTAATTATTAGCATTTAATCTATAATCAAAATATTAAAATTATAATATTAACATACTATTTATATTTCATTAAAAAAATTAGACTTCCATGAGTGCGGCTATATGGCTCCTAAGACGAATCCAGCAATACGTCAACTAAGTATGTAAATTTGTTCAGCCGTTTTAAAGATTTCATACGTCATACAAAATACTCGCGAAAAAAAATCATTACCCTTTATGTATTGGGCTAATAAACTTGATGAGAACTATTACGGAAAATTTAATGAGATAATAATATATGAAAATCTGATGAGATGTTTTCTTATGTTGAGGCCTTGAGCAAAAGTGAGTTTACCGGCTACTTTATCCTCCGAACTGAAACACGTTAATGGAAAGCACTGAAGTTATGGCGGCAGAAATAGGTAAGACAGTGGTACCAATCCAGGTAAGTCGCTGCAAATCTCTAACACCTGCCGTTTTACACTAGCTTTAATGTTTTTATTTTCATTTGTAATTTTTTTCAAATGAAACTTCTGCTTACATGGTAACATACTTTGGTATGGTATATCAATATACTAATTGCACCTATACCATACATGTTAAAAGTGCGTTTTCCTCTTACTAATGATCCTACAAGAAAAAGATGTACACATTCTTGAAAGGTGGACTTCACGTCTGTCATACGCATGGTACTAAGATAACTACGGAAAATGTCCGAGGGTAGTGATGCTTGAAAAGTTAGAAGAAGTAGGCAAAAGTAGACCCCTTTCCCTACTTCTTTCTTTTTCTTTCATAAAAAAATCATCTCTAGCTTTATAGCAACGTAAAACAACAGCTAGTACTGCCATTACAGTATACATCATGGGTATATTCACTAATCTTCCGTAAACACTTTTCATAGACTGATCAAGCTTTAAATAAGACTTACGCTCAAATAACTTACTTCGATGAGTAAGCACGTAGGGATAGTTCACTGCGTTTCCTGAGTGGTTTGTGCAATGGGCTAAGACGGTATCCGATATGCCTCTATTTGTGGTTAAACTTTACCTTACGTTCTCCGGAACACGACAAGGAAAGTGCAATGAAATGTAAATGTTAAAGCGCTCATGAGAGGAATCTACCCTTAATTCTTCGTAAAATCATTCTGACAGTGCAAGTGAGAGTAATGCTTTTAACTGTCTGTCTTAAAATATTATGTATTATTATTTTTAAATATTATGTATTATTATTTTTAAACGAAATCCGTCTTGTGGGGTTAAAATTAAATAAAAAAACATTTTTGGCCAAATAATTACAAAAAAAATACACCAAAAATATACATTTAAATTTATAAGCTACCCTTTTTTGAATCGGGTAGTGATACGATGGGAATATAATTTGCACATATTTGTACGTAACTTTCGATTATACACACAAACTTTCCCGCGTAGAAAGATAATTAAAAAACCGCCAAACAGCTATAGCTTTTCAATTAACAATTCTATTTGAAATTGAGATTTAGAATGAATTTAATTTAGAGAGTTTTAGTAAAATAACTATTTGCTACATCATAACGAGCGAAGTAATGAAATCACTTTTAAACCTAGACGATATTATATTATTCAGTCCCTGGGTCATGTTATATTACAAATTCATAAAGTTCAGGGTCTAATTGTCTTTCACGAAAAACTTTAATTTTGGAGTTTCGAGTACCTTTTATTAAACTTTACGTATTAATTACATCAGGTTTGAAATTATTTGAAATAATTACTTTAGTTTGTTGGAATCAAAATGTACATGAGACTTATTGATATTATACTAGATTTGGCACAGTTGGAAAAATCTTCAAATTTTAAAATGCGCGCGTAAACTGACATAAAAATAATAGCCTATAGTTAGTTACTAAACAGATAAAAGTCAGTTGCTAAAGTTTTTGATAAGTTTTGTAAAAAAGTGTTACCAGCATAAAAGTTTGTTACTTTTGGATTGTTACGCTCAAGTACGAAGAGTCCATCTCTTTTTTTGTATAACTCAGATCTCAGGCCTTTACATACCTAAGATGTTACAGGTACAACGCTACTATGCAAGTCTACTGGCTATCCTATCCTCCAGACCGGAATATGACAGAGTCATTATCTGCTAAAATATAAAAATGAAAAATATTTTAGACGATGGATTCTTAACCAGGCAAGTTGTTGCAAAGTACTTCTACGAATTAGCAAATATTACTGTACTAAATCGCCTAGAGACTGCTTCACCACGTTCAGTGACAATCCCGCTTATCTATTTTAGTGTACGTATTTTAAACATGTTTATTTAATCGTTATATTGTCAAAAAAAAAACACTTAGCTTTTTAGATAAAACAATTTCCATAAACCAATCTAATAAATTGAGTGTAGCCGTTTAATTTGAAAATGTGAAATTAATTTTACCTGAAAATAATTGTTAATTATAATAATTAATCCTAAAATTTACATTACTTCAGGTTAATTAATAATGCAAAAAAACTTAATCTTGGTAATTTATTAGTTCAAAGTACGCTGTTCTGATTAATTATTGGGGTTTAGCTCAGGTGAAGATGAAAATATTCCTTGTCAGATGTTGCCCTCTGTCTTCCTTCGTTATATAGTCTTTCTACTATTTGAAACCTATTTTTAACAGACTAAAAAAGGGTATTTCAATTTGACTGTATATTAATTACCTGATTACAATTCAGCTTGGACATAGTCCGGTGAAGTTGTAAAAACCTCGTAGTTAGCAACATACTAGCCATTTCAAAAAAAAAAAAACAGCTTGGAATATGTTGATGTTGGTGGTTCTTTCTTAGAAAGATAAAACATGATTTCGAGATGAGCCGATATAAATTTTATCATAAGCATAAAATTGGTTTTTAAGTTTTGCTAAAAAGTACATAAATTGACGCTGTCGACAACATAAACAAAAATTTACGCATTTTTATGTACAATTGAAAAACGAATCTATGAAATTTGCTGTCTCTCAAAAAAGGAATTATCAAATCGCATAGTGGTATGTACTTCAAAAATAGTTTTATAGAGGTTTTAATTAAAGAGTAAGGATAAATATTTTTTTGTATTACTTCAAACTAGCTTCCGCCCGCTACTCCGTCCGCGCGGATGTCGGTCTGAACAAATAAGGTTTTTTACTACGTATTTTCCAGGATAAAAAGTAATCCATTTTATGCCGAGGACAATACATTGAAAGTACAATAAAATTAAGTTTCATTGAAATCGAACGGTTAATTTTCACGTGATGCCTGAACATACAGACAGATAGACAGACCCACAGTAAAAAAATTTTTAATCACATATTTGGGTTTGGTATCGATCCAGCAACACCCTCTGCTATTTATTTTTTCAATATTTTCAATCTACAGAATTGACCCTTCTACAGATTTATTATATGTATGTATAGATAATTACCCTACATTTTAAAGAAGAAATATTAAAATAAGGCAATAATATTTAAGAAACACTATTAATGTAAAATTAACTGCCTCATGTTGAAATTTTTTGCCTATCCTTTAGAATATCTCTTCGTATAAAGTTCCGTAAAATGAAAGGAAGACTAGCTGTCATATTGTACAAGAAGTTAACAGAGAAATCTGAAAGAACACGAAATTAAATATTTCCCTGTTGGGGCTCCATTGCAGAACAGACTATCTGCATTTGTGCCAGGAAGCTCGTAAAAAGCGGACATAGGCTTACCTTCGCTAACTCCGCTTCAACTGACTAGGTGCTAGATTTTCCAGGTGGCTCACCTGGATCAGTACCACCACAATACCTATTTGCCGACAAAACATCAATGTTTGCTGTTAACGTGTTCGGAGGATAAAGTAGTCGGTAAACTTACTTTTCCTCTAGGCCTAACATCCTGACCTCAGTTTAGCTTCGCAACATTACCTCTTTGTCTCTAGGTATCGTGAATTTTTAACAATCAATCTTGTTAGCCTTCCAATATCTTAAAAAAATTATTCAACGAAAAGATCAGTGCAAATAACTGTTTTTACAAGAAAGAAATCACTGATGTGTATTTTCTTGTGGTATCGAGGGATAGCCGATCAAGTTTGCGAAGCAAGTGATTTATCATGCTAGTCACAGCTTGGTAACGCACCGCTAACCCCTGTAGGCGATGATACTTTTATTTTGTGTACGTGCTTTATTCATAAATATGTAAGAGACATAGAATGGCTCTGACATATTTCGGTCTGTTCATTCTAATAGGCGATAGGCTTGCCACCTATCACATTGTGGGACTTAGTGTCTTCGGCTAATCGTGGGTGCCCTGGTTGTACCTCTGCCTACCTTTTCGTGGATATGAGCGTGAAGATACTTAAGTCTAATAAAACGACATCTGAACCCAAACTTTCATGAAATATTTCAACAATTAGCACTTCTGGAAGCATTTGAAGTTGAAGTTGAAAACCTTAAACTGAACGTTTTGCTGCAATGAAACCTTTGGAAGTAGAAACCAGTCATAGTTTAGTTTGAAACTTCTGAGTACAGCTCCTTTCTCTGTATCAGCGTTTAATGAAACTTCAAGATTTATGGTTTCACGATTCTTGCTTTGCTAAAGGATTGAATCGTAATATTTGTTATTGTTTAACCTTTTCAAACATCTTTTTAACACATTTTAATTTTATTTTTAAGGTCAAATAAGTTTAAATGTTAAAAAATACCCTCACATGAAATAAAAAACGATTACGGTGCATTTAAAACTAATTCTTAAATAAGAAGCCTTATGATAAATAAATTTACAGACTACCCTAAACTCTAAATTGAAACAAGATAGTGCCGAGTACTTTAAAGTAATTTTATTAGTGTAACATGATGACATCTCCACGCCTATATCCCCGAAGGGGTAGGCAGAGGCACCCACGACTAGCCGAAGATATCAGAGATCTCACAATGTGATAGGTGACAGCCATATTGCCAACCTAACACATATCCGATTATGAGCAATGTTTTTTTATATTAGAAAATTGGAAAAACCCAAAATTCTTTTTGTTGACTGACCCGGGATTCGAACTCGGGACCTCATGAAGTCAAGTCAAACAACTGAACCACTAGACCATAAAGGCGATATCAAAATAAAAAGGATTTCTTTCTAAAAAAATCATCATCATCATCATCAGTCGGAAGACGTCCACTGCTGGACATAGGCCTGACCCCAACAGAGAGCCACAAGTCACGATCACTAGCCGCTTGTAACCAGCGACTCCCCGCGACTTTGACCAGATCATCAGTCCACCGAGTGGGAGGTCGTCCAACACTACGTCCTACAAAAATAATCTGTTTTAATCTACACTCTTTATTGCATTACTTATTCATTTTTTTAAATATTAATAATACTTTCCGCAAGCCATTTAGTGCATTGTCAAAAAGTACAAGTGCTATTATAAGAGAGTGTCGCTAAGACGTTTTAACGTGGAATTGGTATATACTACTACTACGTATAAAATAGAGTTGCTCTCTGCTGTTTGTCCAAATGAATGCAAGATTTTCAAAACTACGCGACGGATTTTGATGCGGAATTTAACAAATAGAGAGTTTTTTCTTTAAAATCTATTTAAATTTAACCCAATCACCAGGCAAATGCTAAAATATAAATACCTTGAGAGAAACGAAAGTTATGGCAATTGTAAATGTGAAATTATTTTTTTGTAATGATGAACTCATTTGGGTTAGTACTCAGAATAGTGTATCTACAGGACATAGCTAACCGCGTTAACGGTAAAGAAAGGAATAAAAAATTCCGCCCTTGGACTTGAATCCTCAGTAGCTCAAATGGTTAGAGCTTTCATCTGCCTGAGACAAAAGGTTAAGGATTCAAATCCTGTCTGTGGCGATTTTTTTTCTTTCTTTAAAATGTATGTTACCGAAAGAGTGATATAAGAGAAAGATTTATAATGGAGATTTACAAAGGTGTTCATGAAGGTTACGAAGCTAAGAAAGGTAATATAAACGTTTGTATTTATTATTATGAATACATTGTTACGTACGAATCGCAAAATTCTGAAATAAACTTGTACGTAGAATATTCTACACGTAATATCTCACAGCACTCAACAGAAGTTCAGAGTTGACAACATTCCCTCAGGAGCCAAGTCTTTTATAAAGTGCATAAAAGATAGTCATGAGTAGCGCATAGTGCTCACAAGGATGTAGGCAACTTTTGAATGCCATAGCATAGTAAAGCTTATATGTGAAAGGTCATAATTTTGTTTTGTTTTACCTCCGACGAAAAAAGGAGGTTTATTATGAATCTTTCGAGTTTATGTGTCTCTCTTGCTATGTATGTATTTTTTTCATAAGATATTGGAAGGCAAACAAGCAGACGGATTTCCTGATGATAAAAAAATCCCGCCGCCTAGAGACACCAGGTGGTAATAGTGCGTTGCCAACCAGCGGCCGGGATGCTACGCTTCGAGCAAAAGTAAGTTTACCGGCTATCTTACACTCCGAACCGGAACACGTCATGACGTTTTGCGGCAGGAATAGGTAAGGCGGTGGTACCAATCCCGGTGTGTCGCTGCAAAACTCTACCAACTAGTCAGATGTCACGGTGCTAGTGACGGTAAGTCTATGCTTGAATTGTACGAGCTGCCTGGCAGGAAGGCAGATGGTATATTCTGCATAGGAGCCCGGACCAACACGGGCAACGGATGGGCCGGCTTAGATGAATATTTTTTGTTTGTTCTTAGTGTCACTATAATTAGGTTTATCGCAGTTTTATTGAAACTTTAAATACTTGCAATATTCTTTTATTATTAACTAGCTGCGCCCCGCGGTTTCAACCGCGTAAGTCCCAATCTCGCGGGAATCCCGGGATAAAAAGTAGCCTATATGTTATTCTGGGTCTTCAGCTACCTACATACCAAATTTCATCGTAATCGGCTTTGTAGTTTTTGCGTGAAAGAGTAACAAACATCCACACATACAAACTTTCGCATTTATAATATTAATAGGACTAGCAGCTCGGTATGTGCTTCGCTACGTATAAACTGAAATATTTTTTAAAAAAGTTTTGGAACATCAAATTCATTTATTCAAACAAAAAATATTTTGCTATTTTAAAACTAAATCCAAACCATTTGGAATATATTTAATGGATTTGACTGATAAACAATACTTCACATATTTTGTATGAGCATTCAATAATTTCGATAACACCCGTATGCACAAAATACGAGTAAGTTATTTCAATAAAGAAACACACATACATTCATGTAGTTCACTTCAACAGTTAAAATTTGACTGAAAAATACCCAATAACAAAGTGATCCGCCATTTATTGAATTCATTTGTTACAAAAAATGTTATAAATGAAGAACCGCTTGAACGATTTTTATGTAAACTTCATATAAATCATCTACTAAATAGTCCGAACAAAGTCTTGGTTTCGATAGGTTAGCCCGTTCTTAAGTTATAAAATTACAAAGAAAAATGGCATTGATTTATATAATACTAGCTGACCCGGCAGACGTTGTTCTGCTATGAAGAAATTGAGGTGAGTCACCCTTATCACCAAGGGGTATGAAAAAGATTCACTCTCATCACTTAGGGTTATAAATATAGATGTTGGCCGATTCTTACACCTACTCAATATGCTCATAAAATTTCATGAAAATCAGTCAAGCCGTTTAAGATGAGTATGGGAACGAACATTGTGACACGAGAATTATATATATAAGATGTATATATAGATGTGACAGGTCTGCTTATACGCACACAGTTCTTTTAAATGAAAGAGACAACCATGCCCACAGATAACATAGATGTCATAAGTGCGTCCTTATCTCGTAGCTGAGATATAAGGCCTATTGTGCAAATTTCTTACCATCAGGAAATCCGCCTTCTTGTTTGACTTCCAATATCATCAAAAAAAAATTCTGGCTATTCTAACTTTCAGACCTTAGCATGACAGAGTAATAATAATGGAGTATAGGTAAGGCGGTAGCTTCCTACCCGGACAACTGCACAGCACTCCAGAACCATTTATTTTACTTTGGTGTTGCTGGTTACGACCTATTTAATTTGTGTTTAACTTTTACGAACTGCCAGGCAGAAAGGTAGTTGGTCTGTTCTACTCGGTGGTGTTTTCCCCGTGTTGGTCCAGGCTCCTTTGCAGAATAGGCCATCTGCCTTCCTACAAGGCAGCTCGTAAAAGGCGAGCATAGGCTTACCGTCACTAACACTGTGACATCCTACTAGGTGGTAGAGTTTCGCAGCGACTTGACCGGATTGGTTCCACCGTCTTGCCTATTCCTGCCACTATAACGTCCAATGCTTGCCGTTGACGTATTCCGGTTTGGAGGGTAAGGTAGCCGACAAAGCTACTTTTACTTGTGGCTTAACATCCCGGCCTTAGGTGGGCAACGCAGCATTACCACCATTGGTGTCTTTCGGCGGCGTGAAATTCTTACCATCAGGAAATCCGTTTGCTTGTTTGCCTTTCATTATCACAAAATAAAAAAAAATATAAAAATTAAAATGATGAATAATTTTGATGGTATACCCATATTAAAAAGGGTAGGAGTTTCTGTTCTATTATGTAAGGAAGTTAAGGTGCAAAAATATTGTACATCCTTAACCTACTTTATTATGGTCTACATATTATATTTCGTCAAGAAAAACAGACAAGCTCTTTGACCTACTTCATTGCCGCCATAACGTCATGACGTGTTCCGGTTCTAAGGGTAAGTTAGCCGGTAAACTTACTTTTGCTCGAGGCCTAACATCCTGACCTCGGGTTGGCAACGCACCATTACCATCTATGATGTCTCTAGGCGGTGTGAATTTCTTACCATCAGGAATTCCGTCTGCTTGTTTGCCTTCCTATAATATAAAAAATATGGTGTACATATAACGTTTTATCAAGAATAAAAAAAAATATTGATTCTAAAGTTTTCAAAAACTTAAAAAAATAACCCGAAATATTGTACTTACTTACCACATTTAATAAAATTTGTCTCGGATTTGAAGTTCAACCCCTACACTTTTAGCTTGGAAAATTAAGATACTATTTCCTTTCATTAAAAAAAATAAAAATATTAAAGACCTGAACATATCCTATTAATATTACAAATGCGAAAGTTTGTATGTATGGATGTATGGATGTTTGTTACTCTTTGCAAAGCCGATTACGATGAAATTTGGTATGTAGGTAGCTGAAGACCCAGAATAACATATAGGCTACTTTTATCCCGGAGTTCCCTCGGGATTGGGGCTTACGCGGGTGAAATCGCGGGGCGCAGCTAGTAACAAATAAAATTCACATAAAGTGTTATACATATTAATAAAGTTCGAAGGGAACGTATCTGATAATATTATTACTTTGGAAAGCGTACAATCTTCTGGAGCAGTTACAAAGTGTAATAGTTTGAGAGGAGGTCGGGAGCTGTCACGATATACGAATATGTATATAAAGGAATACTTTTACTGATGTAGACATGTTATAGTAATATTTAAACATCTGGCTGTTAATACGCTAGATTGTTTGCATTCAACAAATTTTCTTAATTACATTTTTTTATCATATGGGTTAATTTAAAAAATAAAGCTTCAAACTGGACCAAGTTAAGACTTTTCAAATTTAATCAGTTTAATTTATTATTATCAGTTAATATTAATGTAAATTAAACTTTTTTAATATATTTAAAAAAAACAGCATCAATATCTGTTGCATAGTTTTAAAGATCTAAGCAAACATAAGGTTAGTCAACAGAAAGCGACTTTGTTTTTTACATCATAGTTATATGTGATACCTGAACTTGCGGATGTCAGTGGGCGGAGGTGATCACTTTCCATCAGGTGACCCACTTGCTCGTTTGCTTCCTATTCTATAAAAAAGTAAGTATATAAAGACAGTCTCCCTAAGTTTATCAAAGTCTTTGATATAGACCTCTGTCAAACTTGAATGGGGTTTTATCTAAAGACCTGGCAGATTCTGCGGGCTCGAGAACATTTTCCACGGGCTCTTAAAGGTTCTCCTATTAAAGGAATCCATTAAGTAAAATACCAAATCCAATTCAAATAATGCCGAATCTTATGTCTCTTTTTATCAGACGAAACTGGTAACAAGTACACGACTTTTCTGATCGCAAAAGGAAACTGTGGGACATAAACATCATATAATATGTTGTGGGCGTTGTTGTTAGAAAGAATGTTAGGCTCATTATGTTCTAATGCAATTAATTTTAAACGAACGTTCAAAGAATACTAGGAACAAGACGAGTTGAAACATAAATACATCTTTTTAGCCATTTATTGTAAAATAGTATGTGTCGGTAGTTAAAATATAATCTCTATATAAATATGTGATGCCAAAACTTTGGACCCCTTTTTGCATAAATTTGGCACACTTATAGTTTATGTGTAGAAGAAGTGCAGAACGCTCATATGTTTTTTAATAATGATGCTTTTAAAGTACAATAAATCAACAAATAAAACATTACTCACACTACCATGCATTTGAAACACAAACAAATACATTGATGATAACGATAAAAGATCACAGATGGCGCACTAAAAAGTTTGTTTCCAAACTTTGTTGTTGGTCTTGAGAAATGAAGATGGTGTTCCTACCAACAAGATACTAAAATTTATTATGGTCAAATTTCGACCAATGGGCGACCACTAGTTATTACATAAAATGGGACTAACTGTACAAAAAATTGATGTTTTGAAATTCTTGTACTTACAACTGTAATAGAATAATTCTAAAACCTAATGTTAAAAATTAATGTTGAAAATTGCTTTGGACGGGTCATAATAACCCAGTTCAGATTTTTTCGACATATTTAAAAAAATATTTTTTCCATAAACCAACTCGTCCATAAAAATACAGACTGTTTTGTCCATGTATTGATGTTTTCAGCTCCTTTGAAAAATCTTTTGAGACAAGAAGATTGAAAATTATCACATTAAAGATGAATCAAAAAGTAATAATAAAAGAGTACCTAAAGAGTACTGAAATAAATTCAAGTTTTTTATTTGTTTAGTAATTTAATTGTGTACCGATAAAACCTGACACAGGGTTTCTCTAAGTAGACTTGTAAGACGGCATGAAAATTATTCGATATTAAGTTCTCATCTTATGATTATTTAAGAGTTTATTAGAAAGAATACAGTTTTAGAGTTTAGTACATTTAGAGCTACATGAGGTTTTCTATCTAAAAGATAGATAAGTATTGTGACCGTGACCTTGTAAGGGACTTAGCGTAAAAATATGTATGTATGCAAGTGTTGTATTTTAATCCGAGTAGTATATTCCCTTAAGATTTATCTTTGAAAAGTGTTCGGGTAAAATCCTTATAAAGTAAAATAGAATATAATTATAAAACCTATTACAATCTAAAGTAATTTCCAAGATGGGAATTGAAGAAATTGCATCTCTAAATCGTTTTAATAGACAACTCGATACTCTCTGCCTACCTCGTAAGGGACTTAGCGTAAAAATATGTAAGTATGTAAGTGTTGTATTTTAATCCGAGCAGTATATTCCCTTAAGATTTATCTTTTAAAAGTGTTCGGGTAAAATCCTTATAAAGTAAAATAGAATATAATTATAAAACCTATTACAATCTAAAGTAATTTCCAAGATGGGAATTGAAGAAATTGCGTCTCTAAATCGTTTTAATAGACAACTCGATACTCTCTGCCTACCTCGTAAGGGACTTAGCGTAAAAATATGTAAGTATGTAAGTGTTGTATTTTAATCCGAGTAGTATATTCCCTTAAGATTTATCTTTTAAAAGTGTTCGGGTAAAATCCTTATAAAGTAAAATAGAATATAATTATAAAACCTATTACAATCTAAAGTAATTTCCAAGATGGGAATTGAAGAAATTGCGTCTCTAAATCGTTTTAATAGACAACTCGATACTCTCTGCCTATCTCGTAAGGGACTTAGCGTAAAAATATGTTAGTATGTAAGCGTTGTATTTTAATCCGAGTAGTCTAGTGCCTTAAGATTTATCTTTGAAAATGTTAGGGTAAAATCCTTATAAAGTAAAATAGAATATAATTATAAAACCTATTACAATTTAAAGTAATTTCCAAGATAGGAATTGAAGAAATTGCGTCTCTAAATCGTTTTAATAGACAACTCGATACTCTCTGCCTACCTCGTCAGGGACTTAGCGTAAAAATATGTTAGTATGTAAGCGTTGTATTTTAATCCGAGTAGTCTAGTGCCTTAAGATTTATCTTTGAAAATGTTAGGGTAAAATCCTTATAAAGTAAAATAGAATATAATTATAAAACCTATTACAATCTAAAGTAATTTCCAAGATGGGAATTCAAGAAATTGCGTCTCTAAATCGTTTTAATAGATATAGAAATTTGGCTCCGCTCCTGTTTGTGTCGAATTGGCATGATATCGGTCTCTATTGATTGAAACCATTTATTTCTAACGAGATAATGGACAAATGGGCCATTGTTATTGGCTAGAACTTTTATCGGAACTTTTTTGTTGTCGGTACTCATCATTACAAGCTTTTACTTGACTTTTTGTTGTAAGATTAGAAGTAAAAAAGCAAACAAGCTTCCAGATCGAAGGTAAAGTAATTTATACCAAAAATAGTACTTTAACATACCTGAGGCTACAGTGATAAGATTTGCTTACCTACATGTTTCAGGAACTCTTTCCACTAGACTAGTACACGGAAGCTGTGATCGTCAACGTTATGAGCATCATAAAATTTTTAATAGTTCTTAAAAATATCATTCGTTAAATTCGATGATTCAATGAGGATCGAAAAATATTGGGACGAAGTTCCTTATCGCGCGTTGTGAAGGGTAGACGAAAAAAAAATCTCACGAAAAGCTGTAACGACACTGTTTGCTGTAAGCTGTGCGACGTGCGCCTGTTTCTCTGTTTGTCTCTCTCTCTCTTATAGAAAGCAAGCCAGATATTTTAATTTCTATTTCGCATTAAACAATGTGGTGTCGCGATGATTATTTTTGTTGAGTGTATACAGGTTTTTTGTAAACAATTAATAATAATTATCATATAATATACTTATATATACTTCGTTCCATCCGGGTGTCCCTTGATACCTCTCAACTTTTTTTCATCATTTTTATATAGTCTTATGAAAAATGTAATGGTGATTAAATCAAGTGTGCAATACGAAGAACGAAGGTTTAATGTTATTGCCAATATGACAATCTATACGTTATTTGCTTTTAATGGGCATAATATTAATATTGAATGAAATATTAATAACAAAATATTTCTATCAGTCGCCTCTGTGGTCTAGCGGTTTAGTTGTTGGACTTGACTGCATGAGGTCCCGGGTGCGAATCCCGGGTCGAGCAACAAAAAGGAAAAAAAAATTCTCGGGATTGGATATGTGCCCAATTGGCGATAGGCTTGCCACATTGTGGGACTAAGTATCTTCGGCTAGTCGTGGGTGCCTTGGTTGTACCTCTGCTTACCTCTTCGGTGATATGGGCGTGAAGATACTTTTAATATTTCTATCAAGGTAATAGGCCACCTGACAAATGTTTTTGAGTAAAACTTTTATCATAACTTTTCTGTTGTCGGTACACATCATTTTTACTAGCACTTATTTGTCTTACAATGTTAGAAATAATTTATGTCGTTGTCGCCTTAATGTAATGGATTTTTCTAGAAGATAATATAAAGCTGTAGAGCTAAGATTTATCGAACTTATCTCAAGAAAATTGGTTAAATCCTTTCAAATAATATAACGTGTAAATGAATCTTTGGTATAAAAATATTGTCTGGTTTTTGTGCCCGGATCTAAAAAATCCTCTTCAACATTTTAACAACCGAGGTATTATCCGAGGGTGGTGTCAAGAGTCTCTAAAATCGGGGTGTTTGTAAGAAAAGGGTAATAAATGCAGAGAAAACCAAAAAAGTCTGCAAGGATCGCGAGATATGGCACTCGATACTCTACGCCTACTTCGTAAGGGACTTGGCACGAAAACATGTTTGTATGTATGTAATAATTTGACAAAATCGCCTAATTATGACCAATTATATGACCATGTAGAAAAAATTGCAGAAATGGAGTTATCTAAATTATAACAATCAGCTACTTTCTAAAAGTTATAAACTCTTTATTATGTTTATATTGGTTTAGGGAAGGATTTTTTCCATGAAACTGTCTAGATATTAATATGAAATAATTACGTTTTACAATATTGTTTAGGAATTATCTAGATGTATCGTTAAAATCAATAAATAAATATTGGGACAAGTAAACTCGAACAGCCTTTTTAAATACTAGCAAGCCTTCTGTTTGTCGATGCATCACAGGAAATAATACATTTAAAAGGGTTTTCCTCAATTACAATTTTTAATTTTGGAGTAGGTTGCATAGATATTGATCTATAATGAGAAGTTATATTTACTATTAGGATATAATCGCTAGGACTTATTAATCCTCTTATTCACGCGTACTTATTAATGAACAAAACCAATCTGTATATTTTATTGCAGCTAAGAACAACCTCGATTACATTTCAAGTCAAGAAATCCGGATTGAAACCGGTCTATTCGCTTAAAAGCTATGATGTCTTAGACAAAGTCTCACATAAACACGTCAAACTTACAATTTTTTTTCGTTAGGGTTAAAAAGAAGAATTTATAAAAAATACCTAAGTACTTTTAACTTAAATACCTAAGTAAGTTACCTTTAGTTGCGAATATCTTAACTATGTAAACTAATAGGGAAACTAGGGATATACCTACGTATTTGGGTACAACGTTTTATGCCTCAGAGTAGTGTGTCTTATCAACAGGAAAAAGGTCTGCTTGATTGTCATCCCATGTCATAAAATAAATATTTCATGCATATTAAAATATTGTTTATTGATCTTTTTTGGGATATTGGAAGTCAAACAATCTTGCGGATTTCCTGATGGCAAGAATTTCACGCCGGCTAGAGATTCCAGAGCTGGTAATTTTACGTTTCCATCCTAAGGCCGGGTTATCAGGCCTCTTGCAAAAGTAAGTTTGTCGACTACCTTATCCTCCAAACCGGAACACGTCAACGGCAAGCATTGACATCATGGCGTTGGTAACAATCCGAGAGAGTTGCTGCGAAACTCTACCAGCTTATATATTAAAAGATGATGATGTTAGTTGCCTAGCAGGAAGGCAGATTGTCTATTCTGCAAAGGAGCCCAGACTTTTCGAAATCTCGTTCAAACATTTTTATCCTGGGTCTTTTATTGGTATCACTCTTAGGTCATAGTTCTTGTATTAATGCATATTACTTCTGATAGTCGTAGTTTGTTTTAAATTTAAGATAACCTCTTGACAGTTTTAATTAACTACCTACAGCCGTGCGGTGGGTCAACACGCGATAGGGCTACGCGCTTCACTACATAGTATAAAACAAAGTCGCTTTTTCTGTCATGTGTCATGTTATATGTCCCTATGAACGCTTAAATCTTTAAAACTACGCAACGGATTTTGATGCGGTTTTTTTTAATAGATAGAGTAACTCATGAGAAAGGTTTTTACGTATAATATCATCCATTAAATAGTGGACAAATACTGTTATTTTTAAGGTTTCTAATGTGATGTCGCAAATAATTACATTTTTTCCGCTTACATTGCAAACGCAGGCTGAATCCTACGAGATTTATCAAAATAATGTACTAAGTATTGTACACAATGAAAAGGTCTACAGAAAACTCCGCGATGGTATATGTCTATCTCTTATGGATATCCCACAATAACATTTTTTTGTTATTTACTTTTTACGACAAATACTGACTAATATTCGAAGCGATTTTAACCAATACAGCATTAATCTTTATCCAATTAAATACCTTAAATACATTGTTGATTTAATATAGATCTATTTGTTTTTTTATAAACAACGTTCACAGTTTTTCTGTAGCGTATTTAGTATATCAGCATTGCACCCGTGCGAAGCCGGGGCGGGTCGCTAGTTTAGTAATAAAACTACATCTGCGTATTTGAATTTCTTCTTAATTTTGTCATCGTAAATTTTGCACTTTTACAATACAAATAAAATGTTTTAAATAAAAAACAAGAGTTCAATAAACATGCACGTCGTGTTTTTTGTTATTAGTAAATTTTATAAAAAAACATCCTTAACCGCTCACAGGCAGTTCAAAAACAGGACAGTATAGTATATTACAGAATTGCACATCAAAATATAAAAACAAACGCTACTACATCGACCGTTCGTTGTGAATAGCATACTAATGCATACCAAAAAAAACATATAGCTATAAACGCGTTTTCGCCCGTTTGTATGAAGTTTGTACCAATATCGCATTGCCGTGCCAAGGAAACCAAAACCAAGGCAAGAAGGCCAAGACTTAATTTCATTCATTGAGATTTGGCGGGAACGAGTAAATATACTTATAACTACTACACTACTACTTACTTGTTTGTACTTGTACTTGAACACTTTAACTGGCCAAATTATGAAAGACTAGCCAAATTATGAAAATTACTAAAGACTAAATACTTCATAACCGTGCAAAGCCGGGTCGGCTTTGCACGGTTATGAAGTATACGTATTATAAACCTTCCTCTTCAATCGCTTTATTTATTTTAAAAAAACCGCATCAAGGTCTTTTGCGTAGTTTTAAAGATTTAAGCTTACAAAGGGACATAGGGACATGGGGACAGAGGAAGCGACTTTGTTTTATATTATGAGTGATAACATCAAAATTCACATATTTTACTTAATAATTTTATCAATACATAAATTTTAATAATTACGAAAAAACTGAAACCATCTTTTTTCCACATTCCAAAGCTGCGGAAAGACATTTATTGCAGAAACATGGAGGACATGTCACATGTCAGATAATAATTTTGTTAAATTGGTAGGTCGTTGTTGGAGAATGACATATCAGGGCTGGGGAAGATGGACGATGTTACCCGACAAAATATCTCAACTTTTAAATAATAGATATATCGTTGTTATAATTTTTTGTAGATTTTTCTATGTTATAGGAAAACAAGCCAATCGATAACATTCCGGTTAAAAAAATACGGCTCATATAAAAAAGATGGTAATTGTGAATGGTCAACAAAGGCTGTGATTAGAAACCTTTCGATTTTCGGTTTGTTAATTAAACGTGAAATGGATGCGAACTGGACGTAGGACGGGAACAGACGAATTTACCCTATGTATCTACATACTTATTTCGGTGTGAATATAGCAAATAGCATTTATTTTGATGTAAAGAATAAACATTCATTTTGTACAAACATTTTAACATTTAAACAACCCGGAAAATAACAGGAAATTGTAAATAAAACCATGGTTAATTCGGGTCGGCTAGTATTTTTATAAATTCTACACCGTTATCAATTTATTTAACGCGTTATAAGTTTCAGTGTGACCGAGTAATAAACACAAATAAAACTAGTTCTTACTTATTTTTGAAAACAAAATTAACCTATAGGTATTCTTTTCAAATCGCAGCGTATTATGTGACTGTAGTACATAGGTATACTGCGCTCTGCCCGATGCTATAACCTTGACGAAAGGAGTGTGATGCTTAAATCGGTGGTGCTGTGGTGGCTTTACGAACCGAGCTGGGGCAAGACGCACTGGTGAAATCTGATTTTTTTCTAGCATGGAACTCAGCCTTAACGATAGATTAAATGTTAATTGACGTCTCTGAGATCGGCCGTTAGTGGCTATTTTACTGTGCTTGTCTCAGGTTGGCAACGCACCATTAATATGTTTGGTATTTAAAGTTGGTCTAATTTTTTTAACCTTAAGATAAAACACTACAACTATTCCGCAAATAAATTAATTCGATTCATTAGCTATAAAACTGAATTAGAGTGTATTTTTTTGCTTTGAATTAGCATTTAAGAACGGACGTCTAGTACTTATTTATTTTTAGTGTTAAGTTTTGTTTTAAATATTACATTTTGCCAATATTGTAAAACATGCGTTTGGAAATAGAATTTAAGTGCAAGAAAATTGCTAAAATGTCAAATGTAAAATCAATTACTAAATCACTTAAATATATAAAAATATAAGTATTTTTGTCAACTTCTTGGAGATTTCATTATCAGATGCTAACATACAGCAGCACTATTTAAGTTATGCGCTTCGGCTATATTCGTCAAGCTTCGGAAATCCGAATGTACTTTAAGTATTTTAAGAGATGTTATTACAAATAATTAATCATTTTGCTTAAATTTAGATTAGGTCAGCCAATTTAAAATTAAAAGTTCAAAGTGTAAAGCCGAAGCGCATAATTTAGTATATGGGGGGTTTTGGGGGCGACAAATCGATCTAGCTAGGAATCATTTTTAGAAAATGTCATATTCGTGTTTTATTGTTGTTGTTAAGTAACGAAGTCCGTTGTTAAGTAACGAAGTCAATGATTGTTTGCTTTGAGGTTAGACTTTTTAAATTTTCGTACTTAAATATAATTTCCAAAAAACACAATTTATACAAAAAACAAAAAAAAAATACCGAGCAAAGCTCGGTCATCCAGGTACAAAATCATTTAAGTACATAAAAATGTAAGTGTTTTCCTCAACTTCTCGGAGATTTCATTATCACATCCAAACTTGGTGGCAAATAATCACGTCGGAAGTAAAAGTCCTGACATCCTGACCTCAGGTTGGAAACGCACCATTACCATCTTTGGTGTCTCTAGGCGGCGTGAATTTCTTACCATCAAGAAATCCGTTTGCTTGTTTGCCTTCCAATATCATAAAATTATACATATAATTCCTATGACATAAAAAAACAGCAATCTCAAGTTAAATGAATAAATGTAAAAAGAAAAGAAATCAAAAGTGAAAAGTCATAAAACTTATATTTTTCACACTCAGATAATAACAAAAACATTTTGTTTTATTTTTATACATTAATTTTGTAAAATGGCAACACAAATAAATACCACATAAAAATGCGTGTTCAACATGAGATATTGTTGTTGATATTTTGCGGAGAAATTACGGTAATGGATGAAATATTATAATACGAGTGGAGTTTTAACATGTGCGAGGTTCGCTAATGAGTTTATTCACGATAACATTTCCCTTGTAGCTTTAAACAAAATAATTATCTTTGACTATTTGTTGGCTGTGGCTTTACTTTGCCTGTTTTTCATTAATACAAGCTTTTCATTATGTTGCACCGTTATGTTTATCCAGTTGAAAATATTTAAGTAAATTTTAAATATTTCGCCTCTGTAGTCTAGCGGTCCAGGTGTTGGACTTGGTGTTAATCCAAATCAGAAGGGTTCACTACCTGTTCAAGGTGATGTTTTCAGTCTTGAAAATTCAATTCAATTTCAATTCATTTTACTTGTAGAAGTAGGTGCAGTCATAGGTCTTAAAGATTTCATTACAAAAGAACGACTACTCTTCGCCCTGTGGTGTATAAACCGTATTTAGGAAAAAGTACGTAAATTTTGAGAAATAAAATTTAAAATTTGCAAAAAAAAAATCAATAACTTTAAGGTAAAATTGACGAACAAGAAGTAAATAAATTTAAAGGTATCGCAAACTAGATGAAGTAAAACAAAACATGATCTTTAATGAGTAGACGCTTAACGTATTTTATTTAAAATTGGACCATAAGCCTGAGCTACAAACTAGATTATTTTTTCCTGAAATGTATGTGAACGTTTTGGATTTTTAACTAAAAAGTGTTTTGTGAATACTATTCAGGTCAATTTCCACGAGAGCAGCTTTGAGCTTACTACGTTAAGCTTGCTTTAGGCCGTGTAGTCCAAAGTTAAAAAATATAAACGCGAAAACTTATTAATATTTCCAAGTTTCGTGGTCTGTGGTTTCAGTTATCATGGATCTTGGTTTTACGCTTCTTACAAAAAACTTAACCACGCACAATTTTGTTAGGATAGCAATGGTTTGATTTTAATATTTTGAAATTTATTGAATTTAGTAAATAGTTCACAATGCGACTATTTTTTAGGTGCGTTTATTTGTCGTTGATTCTGCTTAAATTTGATGAAGATCCGATGACGCTTAACTATTGTTTACTTAAAAAACAATGATCGCCTGTGTGGTATAGCGGTTTAGATGTTGGACTTGACTGCCGGGTTCGAAACCCAGGTCGGGCAACAAAAGAAAATTTTGGTTTTTCCAATATTCTAAAAAAATAATGCTGTCCGGGGTTGGATATGTGACCGGTTGGTGATAGGCTTGCCACCTATCACATTTTGGGATTTTTTGTCTTCGGCTAGTCGTGGGTGCTCTGGTTGTGCCTCTGCCTGTCTCTTTGGGGACGTGGGTTTGAATATACTTTGTTTTAAATGATTTTTAATCATAAAAGTACGGTATTGGAACGTGAACAACAAAATATCAAACTTCCCAGGCATTGTTATATCTGTACATACTTTATTTCTTCCTGGTTAATCAATTCCGAATGTCAATTTCATTTAATATTTTCAGAATATCTTTAAAAAATGTATTACGTCAGTTTAAGACGTTTTTTTTATCATGCTCGATTAAAAAAACCTCTATGGCTCAATTATGAGAGCATCGATTGAGGTTTTGTCCACTCTATCCCTGTGTACGATGAAATCAATTATTAAAACTGATTTCTTATCTTTGTTGACTTCTTGAAGTCCCGAGTTCGATCCCAGAGACGATCGAAGTTCATCGATAAAAACCAGGTTTCCCGGGACTGAATATGTTCCAGGTTGGCGATAAGCTTGCCACCTATCACATTGTGGGACTTAGTGTCTTTAGCGAATCATGGGTCCCCCGGTTGTGTCTCTGCCTTCATCTACAAGGATATGATCGTAAAGATACTGAAAACTGTATGAATATGTATAAATTAAAATGAAATCTACCTACTAGGAGATGAAACCAGTTAAAATATATCTAGACAAGTAACATCCATATGACATACTTCCAGTTAGTTTCTCTGTGACCATATTAAATTTCAATTATTGTTTTATCTTTGACATAAATAAAGTAAAGTCAAAGTTTAAACTATCTTCATGCGTTTGTCTCCAAAATAGGCAGAGTGACTATCAGGACAACCACGATTAGACGAAGATTCTTAGTCCAATAATGTGATAAATGTAATTGCTTTGTCCAATTCCGGTAACGTTTTTATATAAGAAAACTGATAAAACAAATTATACCATACAACATACCCAGGAATTGAACCCAAGATCTCTAGTTCGATCCAAACGAATTCGAAACTATTCTGCACCAAACAATAAAAGAATTACGTAAATCGATTCAGAAATCTCGGAAAAATCGTTGTGCATATACATGTATGTACGCGGGCCGAAATGAGAACCTCTTCGTTTTTTTGAACTCGGTTAAAAATAAGTTGGACTTTGTCATGATAGTAGGATCTAAATTTAGTCACCGTATTAGCTACAAACGCACCAACTCTACCCTCTTATAAGCTTTTTGCAGAACTAAACATCTTTTTCCAAATAATTCGAATTTTAAGTTATATATCCAGTGGTTTGCGATCTAAAGTGTCCACAATTTCAGCAGACCTCATGAACGAGGTCACCGGTAACTGTCTGGCTTCCTGCCAAACCTTTCAAGGCAAATAACTACGCGTCCATATGTTTCTTCTTAGCAAACACCAGAGACATTGACATCGGATATGTGCGTTATAAATTCCTTTTACCATACTTTTATACTGTTTATTTAGTCTTGGTTCTATGTAGTTTTTTATTAAACAGGTTGAACCAATAAGGGAAGTAATATATATATGTGTATGGGTTGAACTTACTATATATAACTTACTATATTAGTTTTATGGACAAATAGTACAATAATACAGAATGTATTTTTTTAATACACATAATTTTGAAATTATTTAAGAAAGTATCTTGACGGCCGTATCCCTAAATTGGTAGGCAGAGGCACAACCAGGGTCGACACGACTAGCCGAAGACACTAACGTCCGATTACGTTAAAATACGTTAAAAGGTACCCTAAAGGATAGGGTTTCTTGTAGGAATCGGGTAGTAGTCCCACAATAGCAAGGCAAGTTTACCGCAAATCCAATCCCGAGAAACATTTTATTTTAGAAAATTGGAAAAATAACATTTTATTTTTGTTTCCGCACCCGGGAAATAAACCCAGGACCTCATGAAGTCAAAGCCAACACCTGAACCTCTAGACCACCGAGGCGATTATTAGACTACAGATTTTTTTTAAAAGAACAAGGGTATGAAATATTTACAAGATTGTTACAAATTTTTAACTTGTAAAGTGAGAATAGTATGAAATTCACCATATTTTTGTGCGCAAAGAAATATTCATTCATTTATTTTATTTATTTTTTTATTCGTACTCACCATGTGTGCGAATGTGTGTGTGTCTGTCTCTCTTTGTATATTTGTGTAATTGCTTTAAACGCTCGCTTATAATAAAAAATATAAATTTTATTTTATCGATTCATAAAAAAGCAAAGAAGCAATAAAAAAATACATTACATCTGTAAAAATCAAACAATGATGGTGGTACACTACCAATCTGTAGGATCACTTTTGAAGATCGATTCGAGCAATATTCGAAATTGAAATCAAGTACATCATTTAAGGTACTGTTGAACATAATATTGGCGAATCGATAACATTTACTTAATAGTTAACAACATATTTTACATACATACATCCCTACATACGTATCTTCACGCAAAGTCCCTTACAGGGTAGGCAGAGAGTATCGAGTGCCAGACCTCACGATCCTGACAAACCTGTCTTGCTTCCATCACATTCATTACCCTTTTCATACAAACACGTCGGTTTCGGAGTCTCTTGACACCACCCTCGGATAATATCCGTTTGATGTGATCGTGAAATGTCAGCCTTGATCTCCCGGGTACCTACATCCATCCACATTCGCATTGTATATCTGCTTTGTCAATCTTTCATCTGTCATTCTTTCCACATGACCGAACCAGCGGAGCATGCTCTTTCGCATTTTAACAACAACACTTTCTTTCAAAACCACTCTTTCTCGGATCTCACTGTAACGAATGCAGTCAGCGAGCGTTACACCACAGATTTTCCGTAGTGCTCTCATTTCGATCACATTTATCCTGCTTTCATGATCTTTCCGACATACCCAATTCTCGCTTCGATATTTTATTTTATCAAATTCATTTAATTTATTTGTAACTAAATGTTAATAATCCGCTACTACTAGGTTCAAAAGTACCTAAAATGACGTATACGATTTTAATTTCTATTTCGCATGATATCGAGACATAAGGGTAATTCTACTGAGGCTTAGATAAAGTCTTCGAGCTTAAGGCATAACTAACTGTACCTACCAGCTAATATCAAACAAAACATGACAATAGTAAGCACTGACTTTTTGGCCTTAGTAATAAGCCTTAGTAAGTGGCCTGAAAAAGGTAGTAGTAATCCAGGAGAGTCACAGTATAACTAAAAATTAATTAAAATTAAATAAGTCGGACAACATAAACAGTGTTAATGATCAATTAATAATTATTTCATGCTGATTCAGTTTATCAACGCATGAAACAATGGAGGTGCAATAATTCAGCCAATTACCAGCTACTATCAGTAATAAGATCTATACAGCTATCAGAGGTTTCGTTCTGTGAGATATATTAATATTATATTATATTAATATTACACGAGATATAAATTGGAGATAACTAATGAACACATATTGGCTTCAGATTATTAGGTGTATGTTTGTGATCAGATAATCACGTCCCCTTCAAAGAATACACCATGGCCTTGCTACCTGGCACCTTATAATAATCATAAATCACGAAGGATATTATTAACATGGTGGATTTTTTTATAACATTAGAAGGCAAAATTTCCGCCGCCTAGAGACACCAACGCAACGCACCATCACCACCTGGTGATGGTGCGTTGCCAACCAGAGGCCGGGATGTTAGGCCTCAAGCAAAAGTAAGTTAACCGGCTACCTTACTACTAACCTATCCCATAATAAGAATGAAAGTGAACGAATAAAAGTACGAGAAGGATCCTAGCGAGAACTGGTATGACACAGAGAATTGGAAAGAAAGAGACTCCCTTGACATAAGAGTAATAGACTACTGTAACCAATTTGAACACACATCTGTGCAAAACTTTGCATTATGCAGAGAAAACAAGAAAAAAAAACCGGCTACCTTAACCCTCCGAATCGAAACACGTCATGATGTTATGACGGCAGGAATAGGTAAGGCGGTGGTATCGATCCGGGTGAGTCGCTGCGAAACTCTACCACCTAGCCAGGATGTCACTATGTTAGTGACGACAAGCCTATGCTCACCTTTTACGAGCTGCCTGGCACAGGAAGGCAGAAGGTCTATTCTACAAAGGAGCCCGGACCAACACGGGGGAAAAAATTGCTATGCTGAAACTTGTCTGAGTATAGACTCACTGCCTTCCGAAATCCTATAGCCGGAATGATAGTCTTCGGCACTGTCGTGTTCTAATCTGAAAGTTTAATGATACACAAACATTGACTCACCCATAATACCCACAAAACATTAACGCTCCCATAATATCCATGGTGTCTATTAGGAGAGCCATTTGTTTGTTCACTATCCTTTCCCATAAAAATGTAACTAAACATTTGATATTTCATTGTACAAAAAATGAAATCTTTATATCGTTAGTGGAATAATTTGCCAATTTAAATAACAAGTAACAAAAACAATATATACATAATGCATTAAAAAAAACAATATAACTTTATTTCTTCTTAATTACTTCGAATGATTATTTTTGCAGTAATGTTAAAATAATGTGAGTAACACAATTTAATTTTAAACATACGAAACCTACGCAACGTAAAGCGAACATTTGCTCTATAGTACTGTAGACTATAGCACCGCCTACAAATTATACAGTAATACTTACAGGCAAGACATCATTTTATTACAGTGTTTATAGATCAACATTTTTTAGTGAATTTGAAAAAGGAAGAGGTTCTTATGGGTACTTCAGCTGGATGTTTGTTTTGCTCGTTGAGTTTGATAGTCCCTATTTATAAAGTTAGGTCAAGATTTCAAGGTTCCATATTAGTTTTATTATAATCTAATTAGTGATTTTTAAATTATACTCAATGACGCATAAATTTTTCACTTATTCTGATAATCTTATTAATAAAACAAAATTTATGAACGAAACTAAACTAAATATAACTCAAAAAGTACAAGTAGGATGAAATCACTTACAACTAGTAGTAAATAATTTTGAATAACTTGTAAGATGAAGTGTATTTGATACTATTTGAAAATCATTCGCAAGAAACATTAACCGCAAAAACATGTACAAAAACATATTATACATTACCCATAACCCTATTCAAATACCGATATTTTAATCTTGTTATCGCAATCCTTTATTCAATTTGCATTTTTTTTGTCGTCGTTGTTCGAGGACAATGGACACGCGTAACACCACCAGCCAACTGCGAGTCTTGGGTTCAATTCTTGATGAACATTCATTTAGTACTTCTAGGTTTGCGTGTATTTGAAAATTATTATTGTATTTATTTAAGCATTTCTATGGATAAGTATCGACTGACACCTGTAACACAAGCATGTATTATGCTTACTTCAGGGCTAGATTCTGTTTATGTAATCTGTTCCGGTACATATTTTATGTGTATGTTTGTGTGAGTTGAATTTTGTATGTTTATTATATAAATTTATGTTCTTAAACATAATTTTATTAATAAGGCATTTCGTAATCAAAAATAAGTCTTCAACGAAAATTTTTTCTCCAAAAATATATTAGGTACTAAAATAATTATAATAAAAGTACATCATAAACATTTCTATCTATTAAAAACTATTCATTCTCTAAATTAAAAACTAAAGTTATAATAAAAGCTTCGTCAAATTTGAAAAGCATTGAAATTTTGTATCGATATTCATTATTTAAACTCAGAAATAAAATTATATTTAAAACAAAAGCTTGGTTTAACTACGGAAAATTTTGTATCGATATTGATTTGCTCAATTCAAAACTAAAGTTAGAAATATTTTCGCCTATTATTGAATCGTCCTTAAAAGCAAACAGAAACGAGAAGTATTCACGATATCAACGGAAACCAATATTAATTGTCAAACAACGGTTGGTTCGCTCAAGCAGAACAGTTCTCATGTCGATAGCGAGTTATCGATAGTACAATTAGTAATTTCTGAAATGTCATCGTTGGTCGTTTTTTAGCTTTGATTTTTAAATGAAATGGAATAAAATAGAGTGGAATAATCTGGAACAGAATAGAGTGGAATGAAACAAAATAGAAGGAAATGGAATGAAAGAGGTCGGGACGGAACGGAACGTAACATAATGGATTGGAAAAGTGAAATAGAAGCGATTGAAGTAAAATAAAATAAAACAAAATGAATTAATATGTTTTTGTTGAATATTTATCATAAAAAATACTTCCTACTCGTAGCATAATTAATCAAATATAATTTTCCCTTTAAATCAAAACATTTAAAATTTGTAATTAAAGAAATCTATGTTATTAAAAAATATACCTAAACATTTAACATTTCCTTGTTCACAAAATGAGACATTTAGATCTGATTCTTTTTTTCTTGGAATATCTATCAAATTTTAATAATAAGTTATAAAAAGTAGTAAGGTACACTCAGAAAAAAACAATATAACTTTATTTCTCCTTAATTACTTCTAATGATTATTTTTGCAGTAACTTTAAAATAATATTAGTTTTACAATTTTATTTTAATGATACAAAACCTTCGCAATGTAAAGCGAACTTTTGCGCTTAGACAATAGTAGCGTCTACAAATCATCATTAGACAAGACATCATTTCATTACAAAAAGTTTATAGATCAATATTTTTAAAAGACTTTAAAAAAGGAAGACGTTCTTAATTCAACTGGACGTTTATATTTTTTGTATGTTTTTTACGCGATGACTCGACCACTGAGTTTGAAAGTCCCTCTTCATAAAGATAGGTCAAGATCTTAAGGAGGCCCATAATTAATAATGCATATTTTTTTCGCTTATATTGACAACCTCTTAAGTATAAATTAAACTAAACATAGTTTAAAAACTACTAGAAGTAAATTATATAAAATTACTAGAAGTGTAAAGTGTTTAAGACTATTTTGTAATCATTTACTATCTTACTATTAAAAATGTTGGTCGGGATTGGAAACGCGCCCGGTTGGCGATAGTCTTGCCACCTATCACATTATAGGACTTAGTATCTTCGGCTAGTCGTGGGTGCCCTGGTTGTGCCTCTGCCTCTTGCCAGAGGTCTTCGGCGATATGGGCGTGAAGATACTTTACTTTAATAAAAGTCTGTTTTTGGAATATCACTGCTTTGGATTATATTATTTTTCGCTTGGTTAAACTGTTGTATAACCATTCAGTATTCAAATGTTTTTTTAAATAATCCATGTCCAGTGGTTCCATCCATGTCCAAGAATATAAAAATATGTCTTACAAATTCACACCATTAACAAAAAAAAACTATAAATTATTCAACTCAATAAAAAGAAAGTACGTTCAACTGTATGTGAGTCGAGACTCGAGATATTGTACTGCGGTCTAAAAAAATAGGCGTTAAAGATTAACACAGCTAAATGCATATGATTCTAAAAAGATGGTCGGACATTTTGTGTTTTTGTTTGTACAGTAACAATCATTTGGGAAACCATAGTCGCTAAAAAGTGGAAAATGTTAGCGCCACCAAGCGTAGATTTTATTGCTCTATATACATTCAGAAAAAAGTCAAAATTGTTAAAGCTTTCAACGTTGCGGCGTCGTTCTTGTTTTAATGTCGCGATTTTATTCAAAATACATAGCTTTTGTAAAAGATTGCTTATGTTCAGTAATGATTTCAATTCACTAAATTTTATAATTATTTTTTTATGATATTGGAAGGCAAACAAGCAGACGGATTTCCTGATGGTAAGAAATTCACGCCGCCTAGAGACAACGAAGGTGGTAATTGTGTTTTGACAACCTTAGTCCGGTATGTTAGGCCTCTATCAATAGTAAGTTTACTGGCTACCTTATTCTCCTAACCGGAACAGGTCAACGGCAAGCGCTGACGTTATGGCGACAGAAATAGGTAAGGCACTGCAAATCTAGGCGAGTCGCTGCGAGCCTACCTCCTAGTCAGATGTCACGGTAATTCTATGCTCGCCTTTTACGAGCTGCCTGGCACAGGAAAGCAGACGGTCTATTCTGCAACAGAGCCCAGACCGATACTGGAAATTTGGTGATATTTAAGAGTATTAATTATAATAAACCATCTTAAACTAAAAAAAAACAACCAACATATTAAAAAAAATCATTTTGCATACCACCATGATGCTATGACATTTTTTTTTAATTTATAAAAAGCTATCATTTACAGCCTGTGTATTGTAGTGCATGCTGTATAGAATTACATAAATATTTATGATGCTTTTCTTTGGCAGTTCTTTTTGTATCAATAATAATGTTTATGCTATAGAGTCTCAGTTCCTTCTGGTTCATAGTTTACATCCCTTCTAATCTTGTTGATATGTGACCCTTACTTATGCATGGCAAGGGGTAGCTTTTAGTTCCGCTTTCCCGGTTAACGAAAGCTATCGATGCGAGAATTATCCTGCCGGGCGTGACGTCATAACCCTCGCCATATTGAACAAAAAGCGTCGTTTGTTTAATTTAATACACGTAAATTATTTAGTGGCCTAACTTTATGCTTTTTTATAAATCCGTACTTTTTGATAAGTCATTTTTTAATGACACTATGATCTAGGTTTCCTAGAGATTACCTACTGCTGTCTCTATTACCACAAAAAAAGAGAAGATTTTGATATAACGGGAAAAGATATGTGACCGGTTGGCGATAGGCTTATCACCTGAGACATTGTGGAACTTAGTGTCTTAGACTAGTCGTGGATATTCTAGTTACAGGTCTGCCTTCTTTTTCAACGATGAAGGCATGTAAGATTACATTAGATTACAAAATTATAAACCTACTAGCTGACCCGGCGAACTTCGTACAGCCTTAGCGTAGCAATGATAGAATGATAGAAGAATAGTAGAAACTACTTTATTTTGTATAGCTGACCTATCTTACGTATGAGCACCTATTCAATTTGAACTGCAAATTAAATGTATATTTTTCAACATTTCTGAGAGATTTTCTTAATATTTTTTTTCGTAAGAACCTTCTCCTAATAATGACAAATACGACAAAAAAAGAATTAGTAAAATCGGTCCAGCCATTCATGCGTGATGCCGTGACTAAGAAAAACGGGTTTCATTTTTGTATATACATTTCGTTATACCCGTTCAGTTTGTATGGGGAAAATGATAATAATGTTTTTCCCATTTTCCTTGCAACGTTCCCGGTTTTTCTCTTCATAGGAACCTTCTTCTGATAATAACTAACACAACAATGAAATAATCATCCAAATCGGTTCAATCGCTCGGAAGTTTTGGGCTTACCAACATATTTAGCAATTCATTTTTATATTACATGTTCTTATAATAACACTGAATCATCACTAAGGCTACGATATATGAGAGTACAACACAGACTCATAATAACTACGGCAAAGCTTATATGAGATATGAAATACGTGAATGTGGTATGTGACGAAAATTCGAGCGAATTGTCACTAACCCTATGTTAAATTATTCATATAGACCGATAATCAAAATCACGATGGCATTCACAAACATAACTATAACGATCATATTTATTTGCACAGACCGAATTTTGTCATTATTATTGACTATCCAATACTAAAATCTATTCCTCTAACTGTATTATATTTAGGGTTGAACATAGACAAAATCTCGACAGAGTTAGACATTAAAATATATACAAATCGATCGACCGTATTGGGGACCAAGTGTCAGGATTCTTTTAAACTTGCCTAGCGTACTACTCCATACAAACACACTATTTTGGAAGAGTCTTGACACCAACCTTAGAGAATATCTGATCTAAAATGATATCGCCCGTATAGGTACTACCGCCTTAACTATTCCTGTCGCCATAACGTCAGTGCTTGCCGTTGACGTGTTGCGATTCGGAGCCTAAGGCAGCCAGTAAATTTATTGTTGCTCGAGGACTGACATCCCGACCTAGGTCGGCAACGCCCAAATGTGGTATTGGTATATCACATTTGATGTATCTAGGCTTTGCCTTCCAATATCATTGAAAAAAAATACAAACACACCATTTTGAAAGAATCTTGACACCAACCTAGGACAACTGCCGATCTAAAATAAAAAAGAATTATAAAATGATAGGAAAATAGAGTTTTACGATATACTAATCTACTACTAACAACGAACAGTATTGAAAGAAGACATCTTTAATTTTTAGGACAGCAATTTAAAGTTTCTTTTTAATTATTTTAAATGAATCATATTATTTCTGTAAAACTAATGTAACTGTAAAACTTAACAAATAAGTATTTTTTAAATCTCAACTTATCAAAACTATCTTCAACTACCTTGTTGTTAAAATTTTGTTAAAATTGTTTGTAAGTTATAATTCAAATTGTAATAAGAATAAAACTATTTGTTAAATGAATATTTAAACATTGTGTATACATATAACTAAATAATCAGTTTTTAAAAATATTTCAATATTTGCACACCACAATGTGGTAGAATATGTTGGAAAGCTTAAATAATTTTGTAACAAACTTAACACACATATTCCGCAAATAAATATATTTTCTTTCTTTTTCTTTCTTTACCTTTCAACTGGTCTAACAAAAAAATAAATCGAAATTTCACAAATTTGATACTGTTCGTTGCACAGTCATCCGAAATATTATATTTCCAGATCCCCGGTCTCTGCACCCAAGTTACGTTTGATAATAAAACATTATTTGCTTTTCAAAATACCAAGTAAATTATAGGAAGGTAGTTCTTTTTGTATGTTACTAATACAGTGACTGTAAGCAGGTAGTGGAGCTTTGTAATCTTACACTTTATTAGTGCTTGGTCCGTTCATATTTTTAAATAAGTCCTCGACATTGTTTGTGTTTATTGCTAACCTTAATCTTTGAGGTTGGTAACTTTTGATATCTTTATATAATATGATCTTTTTGGTGGTTTTGGCGCCATTGTGAATGAAGTTGGTCATAATAGTTTTCATTATTATTGAATTTCGTGTTTATGATGAGTGAAATTGGTTAATTTATGTGGGAATTAGATTAATTTTATTCAGTGAAAGTGCACAAATGAAATAATCGTGAAGAAATAAGTGTATTGTCTATTTCCTCGCCATCAAATCTCACTAAATGAGCTTAAGTAACAAAGCCACCGCTTTACTCAAGACTCTGACCTGACATGACTTCGTACATAGTGACTAATGATCGTATAAGAATTAACTAACTCGACATTGGCAAAGTAGTCGTGATAAACGATCTAAAGCCATGTTTATGACAGAAGAAGAAGAAAAATAAGATTTTTCTGACTAAAAAATCCACCTGCGTATTTTCCTTTGATTTCGATAAAAAGTATCGTTGACACACAAACTTCTTTAATTCATATTAATATGTAATATAATAGAATACAATATATCATTTATAATATTTGTTTAAATGATACCACCATATATATGATACCACCATGTAAATGATACCAATATTTGTTTAAATGATATATTGTATTCTATCATGATGATGATGATGATGATGATGATGATAGAATACAACATATCATTTATACAAATATTGGTATCATGAACATACAAACTTATTTAGGAATAATGTAATAAAATAAAATGAATCTATAAATACTAATTTATTAGATGCCTCCATAGTCTCTCTTAACATGAATTGGATCCATAGTTCATATAAAAGAGCGTCGACAGCAAAGGACGAAGAGTACGAAATGAAATCCTTATTTTATTTTTTAAGAAATTCGAAAACAGTCTAGTTAAAAGCATTTTAAATATGTTTAAATATTTTGATTAGCATTTTTAAGGTTTTAAATTTCAAGCGAAGATTAAGATTGGATTAATTATGCTACAAGTAAGAAATACTTTTCATGATATCATATAAACAAAAAGCAAATATTAATTCAGTTTATGTTATTTCATTTTACTTTAATCGCTTCTGTTTCACTTTTCCAATCCATCCCGTTCTGATCCGTTCCGTTCAGACCCCTTTCATTCCATTTCGTTCTATTTCATTCCACTCCATTCCATTCCATACCATTCCACTCCATTCATTCCATTTCATTTAAAAATCAAAGCTAAAAAACGACCAACGATGACATTTCAGAAATTACTAATTGTACTATCGACAACTCGCTATCGACATGAGAATCGTTCTGCTCGAGCGAACGAAACGTTGTTTGACAATTAATATTGGTTGCCGTTGATATCGTGAATAATTCTCATTTCTATTTGCTTTTATGGACAATTCAATAACAGGCGAAAATATTTCTAACTTTAGTTTTGAATTGAGAAAATCAATATCGATATAAAGTTTTCGTAGTTTAAACAAAGCTTTTGTGATAAATATAAATTTATTTCTGAGTTTAAATAATGAATATCGACATAAAATTTCAATGCTTCTCAAATTTAATGAAGCTTTTATGATAACTTTTGTTTTCAATAATTGAGAGAGTTAATAGTTTTCATAGATTTGGATTTTGAAACAAAACTTTTATGATGTACTATTACAATAATTATTTTAGTGATATATTTTTGCTCAATTAATTTTTGGTGTCGACTTATTTTTGGTTATGAAATGAATATAAAATTTTTAATAAAATTAAGGTGCAATAGATTTTTGATTAAAACATAATTTTGTGTAACAATTGTGTGTAATTACCGTTTCCGACTCAAGAAAATCAATTTTATTTAACTTAAAAGATTCAAGGCACACAAACATACACATAAAATATATAACGGGGCATACATACATATCTCCCCGTAAGGGACTTGGCGTGAAGATATGTATGTATGTACATACACATATAGATATCTTCACGCCAAGTCCCTTACGCAGTAGGCAGAGAGTATCGAGTGCCAGTCCTCACGATCCTGACAAACCTGTCTATCGTCCTTCACATTCATTACCCTTTTCATACAAACCCCCCATTTCGGAGACTCTTGACACCAACCTTTGAATAATATCCGAGTGATCTGATCGTGGAATGTCAACCTTGGTCTCCCCGGGTACCTACATACATACACATTCTCATTGTATATCTACTTTGTTAATCTTTCATCTGTCATTCTTTCCACATGACCGAACCAACGGAGCATGCCCTTTCGCATTTTAAGACCAACACTTTCATTAAATCCCACTCTTTCCCGGATCTCACTGTTACGAATGCGGTCAACAATCGTTGTGCTACAGTTTTTCTGTAGCGCTCTCATTTCGGCCGCATTTATCCTACTTTCATGCTTTTTCTGAAATACCTTACTCTCTTTCATACAATAGCGTTGGGATAAGCACAGAATTATGCAAAGCGAGTCTTGCTTTTTGACAAAACGGGCAAACGGGCACGGGCAACGGGGCAAATTACATAAATTGAATTTTACCCTAAAGTAAGCAAAATATATGCTTGTGTTATGGGTGTCAGTCAATACTAATACACAAATAAATAAATACTAAGATAATTTTCATAAATGCGTCCCTATAAATGCTGCCAGGGAATGTTCATCACATGTCTGCACTCATCAAGAATGGAACTAAAGACTCGTAGTTGCCCGGTGATGTTATGCGTGTACATTTACCCGTCGACCAACGAAAACACAAAAATTTAAAGTTAAGTTAGGCTTGCAATAATATGATTAAAATATTTATAGTACCCAATGCAGCTGTTTGGTAAAGCGATATCACGACCCCATAATATGCTGGTAAAATGATCTACTTATTCCATTCCTATAACCATAAAGGTAATACAAAATTTTAACTATTCGTTATTCGCACAAAAGTAACAAAGCGTAACGCATATATTTTAAAATATTCAAATTTAACTACCAAAATGAGCAACCGTAGTTGCTCATTACCGTAGTTGCTATTATTTTTTTTTATTTTTTTTATGATATTGGAAGGCAACAAGCAGACGGATTTCCTGATGGTAAGAATTTCCGACGCCTAGAGACACCAAAGTTGGTAATGGTGCGCTGCCAACCTGAGGCCGGGATGTTAGGCCTTGAGCAAAAGTAAGTTTACCGGCTACCTTACCCTCCGAACCGGAACACGTCATGACGTTATGGCAGCAGGAATAGGCAAGGCGGTGGTACCAATCCGGGCAAGTCGCTGCGAAACTTTACCACCTAGTCAAATGTCACGATGTTAGTGACAGTAAGCCTTCGCTCGCCTTTTACGAGCTGCCTGGTAGGAAGGCAGATGGTCTATTCTTCAAAGGAGCCCGGACCAACACGGGGCAAACTCCCTATAACATAACATTAGTAGAGACATTAAGTACAAAGAACTACCACTTTTAATCAAAACGACTCGGTTTTTGAATATGGGCTGTAATCAAGTACAATCTAATAGGATAATTTCACTAGAACAATCGGTTGGAGTAGGTCGTGCTGATTTATTACACTACAGTCTAACTCTTAGATACTATAACCTTATTACATTTACCTGCTGCCACAATTTCTCAGTGCTCACCACTATCTACTTATGGTTTGGAGAGGTAAAGTATTTAGTGCAGCTCCAGTTGAGAACACATATTAACGTCTTTACGCATCGTATTTCTCACAATCGTGGGATGGGTATAGTGGTTTTCCTTTCTATTATGTTGTTTTTCAATTATTCAAGTTATTTCAAAATAAGTGTAGTGTGTGAAACACTGTGTGTGAAAATTTAATATGCAAGTGGCATCGTTTGCGTATTATAGTTATTTAATTTACGAAGTCTTAGTTAGTTTTGTCTGTTTTTATGCTAAAATTAGTTGAAAACGGTATAGCCGTTATGAAATGATAACAAAACATACCGTTATATACACATTCTTCCCTATAACATTAGTAGAGACATTAAAAACTGTTTGAGTCACATTCATACCTCAAAATCTTTAAGTTGGTGTCTTTTATCTCTTTTCTTTTGAGAAATGGTCTGATGCTAAAGTAAAAAAATGTAACGTTATTGTATTAAGGATATGAGTCAAAGATTTTTACATAAAGAAATTTGAATAACTAGCTGCGCCCCGCGGTTTCACCCGCGTAAGTCCCAGTCCCGCGGGAACTTCGGGATAAAAAGTAGCCTTTATATTATTCTGGGTCTTCAGCTACCTACATACCAAATTTCATCGTAATCGGCTTTGTAGTTTTTGCGTGAAAGAGTAACAAACATCCATACATCCATCGCATTTATAATATTAATAGGATAATAATTAATAGGATTAACGTCACACAAATTCAAACAAATCCTTACGGGGTAGGTTGTAAGTATCTATTTTTAGACAATTGCCCGCCAACGTCAGGGATCGAATCCCAGCATAGAGGCTACTTATTCCGCGGTCAATAAAGCTGTCTAATAGATACCTTAAGCAGTTTATTTTTTATAACAAAACTTCATAACTGAAGCGAAGCCACACAAAGCATCTTGCAGTATTGATCTTTTTTGGGGTTCCCTAGCAAAGCAAAATATGGATTTATTTTCATTCAAAAGAAGATATACCGATAATGTGAACCACTTGACGACTTTTATATATAACTAACAAAACAAATAAAAACTTCACCGTGATTTTAGAGAAAAGCTACAATATGTACTTGCAGGGTACTTATAGATTGATGTTTAAAAAAAAACATTGATGTTACTTGTATTGCTCGGTTTAAAAGTAGTAAAATGTGGTCATTCCTCTTTGTTGTTCAAAATAAAAGAGTTAAAAAAATATATCGAGATACAGTAGCTACGTTATAGAAATATCACTTTGACTAATTACCTCTGTGGTTTAACGGTATGGATTTGGACTGTGTCAGATACCTCATTTCTCATTCTTGCTCAGGCAACAAAAAGTCGTGGTCACAGTCGCGGTTGCCTTGGTTGTACCTCTGCCAACATATTTTAAGATACGGGTGTGAATATAGACTATGAACAAATTATATCACTCAAAACATACCCCTTATTTATACTAGCTCCAACGGAACCAATAATGTCCGAGCTCAACTCGCACTTGGCCATTTATTTAATGCAAGTCACGCAGGAAGGTATCCAATAACCCGATACCGAGTATCAATTACTGTTTATCGATATGAGAGTAAATGTGCTGAAAGGAAACAACTGCATTTGTAGGCTCAGTCAATTCTTTCAGTATAGGTAATAGGATAAAGTAATGTATTTTGTACGTGTATCAATTTGTCTGATGTCGTTTAAATAATTTATATTATGTGAAAGAAGCAATTCTGTTGGCACTAACTACTACTACTAATTTAATTTACAAAATCACCATAATTTTGTTGCGTACACACTAAACTAATTTTAAGTTACCGTTGTCTTCTTATAACAAAAGTAATAAAAAGCAGACCAAACCCTTTTAGTGATGTCAGATGAGTCTGTACATGACATCTCTAAAAACGTTTAATCTATTGCTTAGAAAACGTTGATTGAAAACGTCACAATTTTATATGTCCTAATCCGATATGTCTAAAATGTTAGAACTCTTTTGTTTTTGTTTCATCTGAAAATCATAGCACGCATTTTATCTAGTACAAGTTTAGTTTGTGGACAACAAAATCACCGCCAATATCAAATTTCGTGCTTGAAAAATATTTGCTTTGAAATTTTAAGATAGTTAAAATAATGTGCATCTAAAACTTTTTGGATTTTAAGTAAATTTTGGAATAGCAAATGAGATGCATTGTAATAACGTAAAGAAAGCATAAAACTGGTACCCAGCAACCGTAGTCGCACTCGCAGGCTAGTGACATCATGACTCATACCATGTGCGATATAGCGTGACAATAATTGAAGCACTTTTGCGGACTGTTTATAAAAGTAAAAATTAAAATTTTTCAATAATATTTAAAATGCATTACCATTTAAGCCTATACCCTCTTATATCAAGATTTGGCAATTGGCAGGCCTTTCAAAGTTACCCTATATAATAAGGTATTAGACGGAGTCACTGGTTTGAGTTATTCAGGTTTCAGCTCAGTCTCTTACTCTTTTCGTGTCTGTCAAAGCCCGGTTAAGTTGTAAAAACCGTGAGGTTGGCAACACATTACCCATTCCAAAAAAACTGCCTCTATTTATTCAAACCTAACGAAATAAAACGTGGCTTGTAAAATATCTATAAGAAATAGTTATGCTTAACATATATCAATAAAAATAGTATCTTCACGCCCATATCTCCGACGAGGTTGGCAGAGGCACAACCAGGGCACCCACGACTAGCCGAAGATGCTAAGTCCCATAATGTGAAATGTGGGAAGACTATCGCCAACCGGGCACATATCCAATCCCGAGCAACATTTTTTTATTAGAAAATTGGAAAAACCAAATTTTCTTTTTGTTTCCCGACTCAGGATTAGAACCCGGAACCTAATGCAGTTAGGTCCAACACCTGAACCGCTAGACCACAGTGGCGAAATATATCAATACTTGCGCTAAATTCAGGTAATTTTGTTCAGCAGCGATAACAACATCGGTAATGTATTCCGCACGTGTCTCGATTTACTTCAGTATCCATTACAAATCCATATTGTAGGTTACTTTAGAAATTCTTGGATATAATTTTATGAAATCTTTTCTTACGACACTAAAAATCAATGTTTAACTTTCTTAGACACAAGATGCTCCCCGTAGCGTTGCAATAAATCTTAGTACTGTCTCAGTTTCTGTCTCTTCTTCGTATCCAATATATTTAAGAGCCAAAACATAAAATATAAATTATTAGTTGCACTAATATTAAACATGTTTGTTCTGGGATAAACTATTTAGGCCAGATCTCTTATTTCGAGTTATTTGAATACCTAATACTATATGAGAAATGCTCTATTGTATTCTATTAACAATTATCCCAAGTTTTGTAATTTCATGGATGCGCTACGGAAAATCTGTGGTGTTGGACTCGTTGACCGTATTTGTAACAGTGACATTTGAGTAGTAGAAAGGAAAAAGTATTAATGTTAACATGAGAACCTAACCAACGTCTAACCTAACCAACGCAATTCCTGCGTTGGTTAGGTTAGACCCAATAATCCTAGATAGTACTGAGAGTTTTCCCCTTGTTAATCTTTATGACGAATATCCTATCTGCCTCTCTGCTAGGTAGCTCGTTAGAGCCTGTAACGTAACTGTATGAAATGAGATGAGATGCTTACTATGGTATGGTACATGAGGTGTTCACTACAGTCTCTATAGGCCACATTTGTCTTTTACCATATTCAAGAGACCCCTGCTGATTTTGCTGATCTATACATACATATCTTCACGCCAAGAACAGGTTCACGCCTTACGTGTTAAGTAGAGTGCATCGAGTGCCAGAGCTTACGATCCTGACAAACTTGTCATTCTCTCCACATGAGTACCAGAGGAGCATGTCCTTGTGCGTTTTAACACCAACACTTTCTTGCAATCCCACTCTTTCTCGGACCTCACTGTTACGAATTACATTCATAGACATAACCTTAACCTTTGAAAACATTTGTCCAAATACAAAATAAACTGATCTATCATATAGAAAAAGACATTTTGGTTGCAATTCTGTTGTTCACTAGCCTCAATTACTTCATATTCATGCTATATTTTTCAAATTAAATAAAAACAATAGAAATGGAAAATTGAAGACATCTCAGCTTAGTCCGGACATATAAAATTGTGACTTTTTAATCAACTTTTTTTGAGTTCTATATTAAACTAGCGCCCGCCCCGGCTTTTTTTATGATATTGGAAGGCAAACAAGCAGACGGATTTCAAGATGTTAAGAAATTCACGCCGCCTAGAGATACCAAAGGTGGTAATAGTGCGTTGCCAACATGAGGCCGGGATGTTAGGCCTCGAGCAAAATTAAGTTTACCGGCTACCTTATCCTCCGAACCGGAACACGCTGTGACGTTATGGCGGGAGGAATAGGTAAGGCGGTGGTACCAATCCGGGCGAGTCGCTGCTGAACTCTACCACCTAGTCAGATGTCACGGTGTTAGTGACGGTGAACCTATGCTCGCCTTTTACTAGTTGCCTGGCAGGAAGGCAGGTGGTCTATTCTGCAAAGGAGCCCGGGCCAACACGGGGCAAACGGGCTTCGCACGATTATAAAATATACATAAAAATAAATCCTCTTCAATCGTTTTATCTATTAAAAGAAATCGCATCAAAATCCGTTACGTAATTTTAAAGATTTAAGCATACAAAGCGACATATAGACAGAAGAAACGACTTTGTTTTATACTATGTAGTGATGATGTAATCGAAAAATTAGGTATACCTGACCCATCACATTACGAGTCAGTAGTTATCTGGCAATTTTCGATTCAGAGTTAAGCATCATCCAAATGGGGACGAGGGACGGTCGTAATCAAGCCCCAATCACGCCTTCCAATACACCTTTGTGGATATGTTGAAACAAATCAAAATTTGGATTAAATCTACGTTCCAAAAGGATGTTTGCGTTGCAAACCAATGTTTACACCCAATGTTTTAATCTGTGTGTAATCCCAATAATTAGTGTCCTTGCTTGGTCCGAGGTACATACGAGTATAAATTATAATGTAAATCAAATAATATCCTAGAAAAATTTAATGTACATACGAGTAACATTATGCCTAAAGGTAAAACTTAAGGCAGACAAAACAGTGACAAAAGAAGTGAATTATGATGCGACAGAAGTACACACACCAACACACAAATAAATTTCGTAAGACGAAAATTCGTAAGATGGCGCTGGGCACTTGCGCGAATAAGACGGCACAGGGCGCTTGCGCGAATGTTCGTGTTATCATGTCTGTATACGATAGTGTAATAAATGAATATTGGACTCTACCACATTAATGATAGTACTTTCATACTGATAATTAAAGCAATTCCTGCAAAATTATTCCCTAACCATTCCAAAATATCAAAAATGCACAACGTTAATATTCAAGTTTTCACTTCTGCCGGCACTGACGGATTGCAACCCGTCGTTTTTTTACGTGCTTAAAATAAACTGCAAAGATTACAAAACACAATACCTATATATAATTACTTTCAAACTATAACCAATCAGCCAGCTCCCTGCTCCTTCATTAGGTCCTTGTCATTAAGACCTCGTCATCAGAAACTATAAACAGAGCTAGTTAAGACGAATCTAACAAGTCAAAACTCGATAGGTTTATTTATTATAATTTATTTGGATCCTTTATTGCACTAAAATAAATTTCCAAAAGCATTTTCTCCCAGTTTGTTCTTGGTAATGGTGACAAAAACACACGGGTCTTAATAGTCGGCATTTTAGGATTACGTCTTATATCTTCGCTGGCAAGCGGCTTTCAATTTAAAAAACCGCATCAAAATCCGTTCATTTGCTGAAGAGCTGCGATGCCATAGACACATACACACACACACACACAGAGAGAGAAAGAGAGTGGGGGGAGATAGACGTCAAACTTTATAGCAACCGTCTTTTTGCGTCGGGGGGTAAAAAATGCGTATGCTAATTTTAATTACCAAATGTTATCAAAATCCATCCTTACTAATTGACAAGTAAATACTTGGACATTTTAAATAATAATTACAAATTGCATGTTTACTTAATGGTAACAAAATATAAAAAACCTATTTCTTCGACCGTTCGTCACTGCGGCACAACCGTGAAAGATGGCATACCGAGTGCATACCGAACTCGAGGCGTATCCATGTTTTTGCGTTTTAGCCTGTTTGAAGATAGATTACTGTTATTTAAATAAATTACCTTGCTTTGGGATATGCAAACACGCACATAC
>NJDD01001084.1:138938-151654 GCA_002245505.1 Calephelis nemesis | reverse complement strand
CAAATTTAACCTGTATAATATTATTGACTCACAAAAATAATAACAGACTATTGCATTATTATTATTATTTACTCATAAAAAATGAAATCAGGTTTACTAATGCGATCATTAATGTTAAACTCTGCTAATTTCGTATATCAGCTGTAATGTATTCTGCTCATAAATAGTTTTTTTTTCTTCTTGTAACGTACATGCCTAACAAAATAAAATTTCAATTACTAAGTATCTGCTGAAAATACAACTGTATTTGCTCTAAACTCTGTTAATTTTGTTCAGCAGCGGTAATAACATCGGTAATGTATTCCGCACGTGTCTCGATTTGCTTCAGTATCCATTACAATGAGTCCGCATTGTAGGTTACTTTAGAATTTCAAATTTGTAATTTTACAGAATTGAATTTTTCCACAATGTAATTACACGTTGATTGATTACTGATAAACGTTATCAAATTTAATTAGCAATATTGCTCTTGGATGTTATAATAATGTCATAACAGATAGGTAACAAAAATAATTGATACATAATAATATTAGAAAAGAAGACAGACCACTAACCATACAAAGTTTGCCCAAGAACTATACCATGTGTTCAATAGTCTAATCAATCATGATAATACTTGTCTGTATCATGGACTCTTTCTTTTTCAACAATATAAACATAAAAATATGTAAGATTTGAGGTTATGTTCCCTTAGAAAAATGTTTTATTTTATACAGCAACTAGCTGCCCGCCCTCGCTTCGCTTCGGTTATTCAAGAATAAAAATCCAACAAATATTATAAATTCGAAAGTTTGTGAGTATGTCTGCATGTCAGTATGGATGTTTGTTACTCTTTCACGCAAAAACTACTGAACCGATTACGATGAAATTTGGTATGAATTGTGTGTCGCTCGACTTATATAGCATTTAAGGACACCAGAGGGGCCGGGGGAAGGTGGAAGGCAGTAAGCGCGCATGTCTTTGCTACGCTTCAACGATATTTAATTTTGCGCCCGGAGATTTTAACTTTTTGATAACTCATTAGTAGTTATTTTTTCTGATGGTGTAAAGGGTAATTTTGATCTAGATTACACGCATAACGTATCTAACAGATTTATTTGATTAAGGGTTAATACTGTATTGTTAAAAATATGTTCCAAAGTAACCCTTCATTTTACTGTTAAAAGTACTGCTGTAGTAAACGCAAAAAATGGTTATTGTTGGTTATTATTTAAAGATAGACATATACCACCGCTTACTTTTTTGAGATCTATCGAAGAGGAAAAATCCCACCATACATTATTTTGTTAAAACTCAAAAGGTTTTGGCAGCGTTTTCGAGGAAAGCTCACGATCGGCATATTTTTTGCCGACTGAACTAATATCGTTGGTTTTTTTTGGTTGGTTGGTTTGGTTGGATTCAACCTAGTTCTTCTTGTTTGTTGTTTCTAAAATAATATTGTCCATACAAAATAGACAAAAATATTTTTGTATAGTTCATATCGTCAATGATTGTCAAAATAGAAAAATAATTTAAATTTCATCAGTGAAACCATGAAGATTTTTTAATTGTATTTAAATAAAATTAATAAGTGTTCGTTTGAAACTGATACTGATAACAACTAATTTAACAATTACTATTTTAGTTTTATGCTTAAAGGACATGGACCAACAGATTCAGGGCGGATTTGGTCCATGTCCTACAATCACCTGATCTTTATTTCTTACAATTGCTTTGTAACACTATATACATACATTAAAAAGTGTGAGCGTTTATATGAAGTTTCGTTTAAATTTGACTACACCAATGAAGCTGCTTGTACATTCACGAGCATAAATATGTTACTATGGGGAGATTAGCAAAAATATCTGTCCAAGAACGAGTTCAATAATATCATCTGTCTTCCTGTACGCAACAAAAATATCTGATATTAACAGGGAGCTTAATAAAGTGGCATCAAAATTATGTGACGAAAATGGACATCAAAAAGTTGTGATAACCTCTCGAAGCATAAATAAGTGACGTCAACTAGGTGGCAATAATATCTGACATTATTTTATTTAACAGCTGTTATCGTCTACATATTTTCAAAGAATAGTACTTCTGTCTTTTTTCTGTCATGTGAAATCTGTAAACGAAAATAGAATAATAACGTGCTATGTGTTTATAGATACTGATAGAAAAAAGAAAATATCTCCACGCCCACATCCCCGAAGAGGTAGGCAGAGGCAAAACCAGGGTAAACGCGACTAGCTCAAGACACTAAGTCCCACATTGCGATAGGTAGCAAGCCTATCGCCAACCGGGCACATATCCAATCTAGAGCAACATTTTTTAATAGGAAATTGGAAAAACAAAATGTTCTTTTTATTGCCCGACTAGGAAGTAGAACCCAGATCCTCATGCAGACAAGTTCAATACCTGAACACCTGGGACGCTGGACCACAGAGGTTATTATAAAGAAGAATATTGATGAAACCAATCTCACTAAAAAACCAACAAGGACTGTTCAAATTCATACAAAAACCTTCCTTCAAATATTAGAAAATCAACATTAATTTCTAAGCTCAATATTCAACACGACGAAATTCATCTAAGATGGAAATATTATCGAAATATTAACAGAAGTTCTCTTTGAATTCACGGTACAATTCGCTAAGTGTGCACAAAGTTTCAAAACCAAAGAGTTTCGCACACAAACGCAGAGAATATTGTGCACGGCTTATTTGCTGTAAACTCACTTCGCATTGAGTTTGAAGTTTGAATTTGTATGTCAATAGATGATACCAGCAGATACCATGTAATTAGAATTACTGTATATTTGTAAAGCAGTCTTCAGATTTACCCGCTTTTGACTTAGTAGACAGTAAAATGATTTTGATGATATCTTTGAGTTGCAGCTCTCTTCCTATGTGACAAGCTTCGTTTTTATAGTATATTCAAGGTTGGTAGATAATTCAAATGCGAATCTTTAATTAAGCTCTAATAACAAAAACAGTTAACAAGTTTTATAAAGACATTCAATTTTAAACACTTTGCGTGCTTAAATATTTTTTCATTTCGAAATCTAAATTGAAAGACATAAAAATGAAACAGTACAAAAGTATTTATTGTGACAGATTACAAATTACAAATGCATCTACACCACAAGTGTCAACTATGAAAAATGCACATCTCTTATAAATCTCTTGTCATGTACATGTTACATAAATCCGATAATGTTGAATGAATTTAATAAATTTCGACATAGAAATAGATTATACGTCGTAAAACTAGATAAAACTACCTTTTTTACCTTATATCTCAAGGATTATTTGCATAAGACCTAAATTGCTTTGACACTCGTGAGACAGTGCAATCTTCAATTAATTATCCTCACGCCCATATCCCCGAAGAGCACCCACGACTAGCCGAAGACACTAAGTCCCACAATGTGATAGGTGGCAAGCCTATCGCCAACCGGGCACATATACAATCCTGAGAAACGTTTGTTGTTATTACAAAATTGGAAAAACCCAGTTTTCTTTTTGTTTCCCGACCGTGGAAATGAACACGGGACCTTGTGCAGTCAAGCCCAACAACTGGATCGCTAGACCACAGAGGCGATCAGACATTCTTCAATTATTTTAACACTATCGGTTTCGCGCAGCCTCGCCTGTGCAACTTGGCTTCTACTGCACCGATTTTGATGAAACATAGCCTATGACACTTAAGGATAATGTAGCATTCTACCGCTGAAAGAACTTTTGAAATCGGTCCAGTAGTTTTATTTTTTTATTATTACTTTATATTGTTAATATAGATATAGACATAACACATATTTAGAATAAGCAAACCGAATCCATATTATAACCTTTAAGAAATTCAATTTTAAGCTTAAATTTCAATAAGCAAAATCTACCAATACTAATCAAACCAAAGAGTTCCGCATACGAGCGGAAATGGGGTGTATTCTGCACCCTTTATTTACTGTTGACCGGTTTTGCATTGCGATTATAGTATGACTTTATTTATCATAAGCTGATACCCGCAAAAACCTTCGCGTTATAGAAATACTATTTGCTTATATACTGTTCGTATGACAAGCTATATATGTTTCCTTATTTCGAATTTATTTCTATTAATACTTTCGTTTTACTACTTACTTAGAACTTTTGCTGCTATTGCGGTTATTAATTTTAAATTAAGCCAATGTTGTCTGAGTTGCCAATTATCTTGTAAGAAACAAATGACGGTTTGGCTGTTACTAACACCGTGGTCTAGTCAGTCAGCAGCAGAGCTTTAAGCCGATTCCGGTATTATTCTTCATTTCGTCAATGTTCACTACAGTTTTATTCCCGTACGACAAACTTCCACACGTATTTCCAATACACAACAATTGGCAACGCACTGTTTTTACGTTGGGTATCTGTAATGTAGATTACCTGATTTTTACGCTACGCTTCTAAAACTGCAACTATCATCTAGTAAGAAATAAATACAAACTTTAATCTTAATCTAAAACAACTTAGCTGTAAATAAGGGGTTCACAATACACCCCATTTCCATCTGCACGCGAAACTCTTTGGTTTGGAAACTTTGTGCTCAGTTGGCATATTGTAACTGAATTCAAAGGGAACTTCTGTTTTGTTAGGGTCGCGCTGTCGCTAAATCTACATGTTAGATGAATGATTTACTTAAATTATTAACGCGGTCACATTCACATGTGGGGAAGGCCTATAAAAATTACTGCTTACAAAGATAATGAAAAAATATTTTACTCTAGCTGTTGTCCGCGGCGTTGCCCGCATGGACTTCCCACGTTTTTTCCGGAACAAAAACTATCCTATATATTAATTAAAGTTACCCTCTAAGTGTGTGTGTGTGCAAAATTTTATGGAAATCGGTCCAGCAGATTTTGCGTGAAAGAGTAACAAACAAACAAACGTACAAACTTTTGCATTTATAACATTAATAGGATTATTTTTGTCTGTTTTTAAATTTCACTCAACAAATATTACTATTAATAATTTCGTTGATAGTTATTAAACTAAACAAGTTTATTATTTATTTTTCTGTAAGTTGTGAGATTTGAAACTTAATTTCAAATTTGAATAAACAAATAGGTACGTGATGGCCATTTCAAATTTGAAACAAATCCATTGAGTTCCGCTTCTTCCGCCCGCTACTCCGTCCGCGCGGATGTCGGTCTTCATGTCATAAAACTGAAAAGTTAAAATATTTTTCTACGTATTTTTCCAGGATAAAAAGTATCCCATTTTAAGCCCAGGGTAATAAGGTATAATTGTACCAAGTTTCATTGAAATCGAACCGTTAGTTTTCACGTGATGCTTGAACATACAGACAGACAAAAAAAAATTTAATCACACATTTGGGTTTGGTATCGATCCAGTATTCCTCTGCTATATAATATCCCCTGCTATTTATTTTTTCAATATTTTCAATTTACAGAATTGACTCTTTTACGGATTTATTATATGTATAGATTATTGTATGTGCATAATTATGGTAATCACAGTCAGAAAACTTAAGCAAAATTATATTCTGTCCTGAATTATAATGCTCAAAGATATACTCAGTATTATAACTTACTAAACAAATACTAGAGAATAATATATCTACTAATACTAGAAGCAAATTCAAAATACAGTGCAATTTCCGTAACTCCCTCATAAATAGATACAAGTTAAACAAATACATTTATAACTTATAATCTACACCAAAGCAACAAACTAGCATCTACAACGGTCCGGCTCAAGTTGAACTTAGTTTGATACGTCCAAATCCTCAGAACTAACTAGAGAGTGTGGTTGCAATGTTAAATTAAAAAGTTCTAGAATTTTCTTCCTGTAATCTCTAGAGCTGAGTTGAATTACATTCTGGGGTTTGGCTTTTTAAATTATGTAGAAACGACGCCTTAAGCAGGACTTAAGTCAGTGAACTCTTTTGTTTAACTTGGAGAAAATTCATTTAAGGTTATTTTAGAGTATCCTAGTTTCATTAATACGTAGTTAAGCTTTTGAAACTTCAGTTTATAAAGTTAGTTTTTTAAACTTTAAAACTTTTGACTTTTAACGTTTGAGTAAATTTTAGCAGATATTAGTGATGTGATTTGAAATAGTTAATATGGTCTTATAACTATTTCACTTAATTTTTTTTCACCAGCGATGTCATTTGTCGATATTTAGATCTTATGGAATTGATATTGACCGCCTCGTTAGTCGAGTGACTAGCGTACATGTCTAACTAGACCAACCAACTGCAAGGCTTGGGTTCGATTCTCGACTGGGGCAGACATTTGGGTGATGAATGTTTAGATGTCTACATTTCTGGGTCTAGGTGTTCATTAAATTTGTTATGGTATCTATTTAAGTATTTCTATGCATTAGTATCGTTGACTAACACCAATAACACAAGCATATAATTTTATTGCTTTGGGATTAGATTCAATAAGAATAATTTCGAATTTAAAATATAGTCGTCTGATAGCATAGTATTCCTAAGATTTTATTTCCATAAGACCTAAATAAGTTGTAGTAATTGCCTTTGTATAAGTAGAACTAAATAAACTTTAAAAAATTACAACTTATAATCAAAAATCGCTTCTGCTCTATTTTTGTTAATAAGTATTTTTAAAGATGAATACAATTTCATCCATTTTTTTTATGACATTGGAAGACTAACAAGCAGACGGATTTCCTGATGGTAAGAAATTCCCGCCGCCTAGATACACCAAAGGTGGTAATGGTGCATTGCCAACCAGAGGCCGGGATGTTAGGCCTCGAGCAAAAGTAAGTTTACCGGCTACCTTACTCTCCGAACCGGAACACGTCATGACGTTATGGCGGCAGGAATAGGTAAGGCGGCGGTACCAGTCCGGGTGAGTCGCTGCGAAACTCTACCACCTAGTCAGATATCACGGTGTTAGTGACGGCAAGCCTATGCTCGCCTTTATTAGGAGCTGCCAGGCACAGGAAGGCAGATGGTCTATTCTACAAAGGAGCCCGGACCAACTCGGGGGAAAATCCATTCATAAAAATCTAATTTTAACAAAATAGTTTTACATTTTTGATACAATCCTAATATATACTGGTATATTAAATTCACTGAATATTTTAACTAAGTTAAATCAAATCAGACGATAAATTCATAAAAATGCAACCACTTATAAATATTTATCACTTATTTGGAGATTTCAAAACTTTCTTAAACCGCATGAAAAGAGCTTTCTAATATTCTAACATGACTTCAGCGTTTTCTCTCAATGCAAAGCTTTCTTGGATTTTTGAAGTACTTCAGTTCAATGTGAAACGCTTAAAATTTCGTCACGTCCTTTCTTCGCTACGTGATTAGAATATATTTTAGGGTGATTATCAAAGAGAACCTACTTATTGTTAGGCTCATTTTCTTAGCTAAATGAAACTGAAATAAAATTACCGTCTTTTTGTTATGTTCTTTTCGTTCTCCTTTGTTCTTGGCAGAGTAGCTGGCCGTCAGTTTATAACATTAGTAATATGCTTAAAGAAATTATGTCTTATGGTACATTGATAGAGGACCATAAAAGCACTTTTGATTAAGTTTTCCCCGTGTTGGTCCGGGCTCCTTTGCAGAATAGACCATCTGCCTTTCTTGCTAGGCAGCTCGTAAAAGGCGAGCATCACTAACATAAAAAAAAATAAGTCGGTCCATTGCATTAGTGATCTTTCAAAATCTTGTGGATATAAACTTTCCTTGGTCTATAAAAGTATTTTAGGAGGCGTTTGCTTCGGTGATGGGGTTGTCGGGGTCTAAACTTGTCATTGCCTCGATCGCGCTCTTTTAAAGACCAAATGGCCACTACTAAATATTCGTAATCGTAAAATCCTGTGTGACTCGATTATTTTTAAAAAATGGTTGCCTGTAAAGTCGGTTTTACGGGCGAAGATTTTACGTGACAACGTCATTTTCTCGGTAGAATATTTATTGATATGAATATTATTAAATTGCACAATAGGAACAAGGAATTGAATGACCGATCGTACGGATAATAGTTGAGTGGGAGAGAGACGCAAGGCATTCGCCGCTCCGGCGGGCCTCTCTCTCGTTCGGTGACTCATCGTAACGTTACCGGGCGTTACACTTTTTCATGAGTGACTCCGAGCCGCAACCTAATTTAAGACGTTGTCACGTCAAAATTCGGAATTCGATATCTTTAATTTTTCTTTCGACAACGATATTAATTCATTATGTTTCATGATTTTTAGTTGTTTCAAATAATTTAATCTGATTCCCTTTTCACGTGTATGGATTATTTCCAAGTTTTCTTTTCATTATTTTTTCCTGACAGACCACAAGTTGATGAAATTTATTTATCTTAAGTGAAGCTAGATTTGTACCTAACATTATCTGATGGTACAATATTAGTATTGTAATCGTTTGCCTCTGCTATCTGACAAATAATGTTAAACTCCTTTTTTCAGCTTTCCTCACTTCAAGGGAGGTTTATAAGTCTTTGTACGCATCGAAAGCAGACGCAGTCGTAACACTATAAGTTGGGTCGAAAAATGTATAAGCCGCCCGTTCCGGCTTTGCTCGGATGGTAATTTTTTTATCATAAATTGAGATATAAGCTATCTTATCTCTCAAGTTTTACCGAACTGCACATGGTGTGCGAATTTTATTATAATCGGTTAAGTGATTTAGTCCAGTCCATTGAGGACAAACATTGTGACATGAGATTTATAGATATTAAGATATATATATATAAACTATTTCAACCACGTGAGCGACCAAACAAAAGTCCACATTGAAATCAGGACCGATCCGTTCAAAAGTTGTGATGCTACAGCGAGACACACACATCAAACTTCCATTCTGTTAAAAAATGGTTAGGCGTGAAATATTTATTTATTTCCAAATTCATTTTGGTTGCTGTTGATAGATTGTCACAACTGTGTTCCATTTTGGTACAGAGTTTGATTTGATTCTGCTATTTATATTAAATATAGTTTTTTTTTTGTACAACTCACACGAATTGAATCTAACCCCAAAGTAAGCAAATTATATGCTTGTGGTATGGGTGTTAGTCAACGATACTAATACATAGAAATACTTAAATATATACCAGAATATATTGAATAAACACCCAGACCCGGAAATGCAGACATCTAAATGTTCATCACACAAATGCTCGTGTTTTGGTCGATGTAGTTAAGCGTGTACGTTAGCAACTCGACCAACGAGGCGGTCAAAGGTCAAAAGGTCAATTATTGTTTGTAGTTATAATATATTTAGTGTGTATTGCGAATTAGACAAAACTTCACATGTGACAGAAAGTATCGAACAAAGAGTTTATTTTATATTTTGCATTGTCAATGAAATTTCGTCTTTAAAAAAGTATAGGGTCAATGAAAATGTCCCAAAAAGCTTACAGTGAAACGATTTTTTCTAAAACGCGATCTTATAAGTGGTATTAAGCGTTCAATACGATTGAGATGTGATGGAAGATTTGAAACGCTCTGGCAGTCATCAACGTTTGCAACTGAAGTAAAAGTTAAGAAAACAGCGACTGAAATTCCTCATTAAACTTTGAGACAGATAGCCGCTGAACTTTCCGTTTGTCACGAGTCGATCCGTATCATTTTAACGAATCGTTTGAGTATTAAACATGTTGCTGCTCGGCTAGCCCCAAAAGTACTGAAGTTTCTCCAAAAACCCAATCGCTAAGGAAATGCTAGAACAAGTCAATTCCGACCCAAAATCATGAAAAGTATTGTCACTGGTGACAAGACATGGGTTTACGAGTTTGACATGCTATCCAGTCAAAAAGCTATGGAGTGGCGCCTTTCGACTGAACGAAATAAAAAAAATATACTAAATTCGTTCAAAAGTCAAAGTACTGTTGGAACGAAAAAGACATTGTGTAAAAAATAAACAGAAGAAATATGCAGACAAATTGATACTCATATTTTTTGGAGTTTTCAGTAATAACAAAAAAGTCAGAATCGTTCATAAATAACGGCGGTACAACGTTCAAATATATTTTTAAAGACTTTTAAATGAATTGATGAACCTCCATTTGATTGCCATTCGTCATAAAAAATGTTGTAAAAGTTATATTCAGTTTTATTTCCTGCTCCATTTTGAACGTTCATCAATAACTGCGCATTTTGCTAGAACGTAAAATCAATCATGTATAACTTTATTATTTAACATTTAGATTAGATAGATTTTTCCATGAATTTTTATAGTCCGTGTGTCCTTGATCATCACCACTTTAAGAATTGCTAATGTTTAAAGCTTATAGGGCATTCCCTAATTTTTGTGATGGTTTACTTTAAGGTTTTTTTTTCAAATAACCAAAAAGCGAAACCTATAAAGTTATAGCATTATCTACATATACACCCCTGTAACAAAACTATTTTATTTTCAAACAAGTGACATTATAAAGTTTCAATTTAGAAAGCTGATATATTTTCTAAACAATTCTAGGTTTTACATCCAAAAATAAAGACGGTAGTAAGTGTATAAATATATATATATATATGACTTGTAATAGACTACATTCGGTAAGTTACGTGTCGAAATATGTGACACTTTTTGTCTAAAAATGTGTTTACCTTAGTCACTAATAGAGGCGCTGTTCAAAGTTTTTATACAAATAATTTACAAAAACGGTAGCGAGTATAGTAAACTTGACAAGCCTAAAAAACATGGTGAGAGCCCCGATGTCTATAGATAGCCCTTTAAAATGTCATTAGGTTTTCTTAGATTACTTTTCCTCAAAGTCAATCATTTAAAAGATAAACATTTGAACATTTATAACAGTAAAGAAAAAAAAATGTAGGTCTCAATGGGAACTTTTCAAAGAAATTTCTTTGATTAAATTAGCAGTTTTAAGATATAGCACAATCGTTTTTAATAATGTAATTGGTATTTTGGGACGTTCAGTCAAAAATTCCTCGCTACTTTTAGTATGCTAGACATATATATCTCTCCCTGCTGCTGCAGATCTACGTGTTGTTTATTTTAGTTCTAATCTAATTAATACAATTTAGAAATCAATTACTACGTAATTAACTACTGGCACATCAAAAGCGACATATTTGTTTAACTAATTAAATGCAAATCTTTGTTCTCGTATTATCTGATAGGCTTAACCTTTATGTTTGAATTAATATCAGATTAGCGTAATTCTACATGAACAGTAATAAATTAATTACATTAAAGATCGCATGAGTAGAATAGATCATCTGCCATCTTGTCTGACAGCTGCGAGATGCTGCACTGACAAATTCCTTAAATTCGTACAGTTCGCTTTTAAAGATATCAGGTCCCAATAACATACTGGTCCTTCCGCGTATCTCACAACGTCATCTTACATTTTTTCCTGCTCCGTTGCATAAAGTCTGTATACCCATAGAACATGATTTCTGTACTCTGCTTCCTTAACTCAGGCACATATACCCGAGTCACTGAGAGCACGGCCTATCCTCCTAAAACAGCAGCGTCCAGTCAGTATCTGCGAGTTCGTATAGTCAGGCTCCACCCATCTGCCATAGAAGAAAATAATCCCCGTTATTCCGCCACTCCTGCCATCTCTACTGCTTTCTATCCAGAGACTCCACAACACTCAACGCCTTTATCGAAAAAAATTTTTCATTATAAAATTAAAAATATATATTGTTTAATTTTTTGTTGCCCGACCCGCGAATCAAATCCGGAATCTGGAATCTCAAGAAGTCAAGTCCGACGCCGGACCGCTAGACCGCAGAGACCTTTATTGCTCTAAGAATGTTCATGTCTGCTGGTAGTGCGCCAGTAAATTTGGCCTTAACAGGCGTGCTGACTGTTCTATAACATTTTCAGGTAAAGCACAGGATATTGTATCCGAAGCAGGCTGCCACACACCACATACATTGATACCCTGTGTTGCGAGGTGAACACAGAGTTGATCAGGATTGCGACAAATGTCATTTTTATCGTCCTGTATTTCAAGCCTTAGTATAAAGCTGATGCATTAACCATCTTCCAAAAATATATCACTTCGTGATATGTGCATGCGCAATCATGCACCGCAAAGGACAGAATACTGTTAGTTTTTAATCCCAACAGTGTGACGTCTTCTGCTATCATAATCGACGATTTCTCCATCTTGACTTTTGGTTGTCGTGAAGTTTACTTTTTGGCGTTATTTTCTGCAATTTTGCAAACAAGTAGGTACTCCAACCGGTTCTTCGCGAGCCGCTTCAACACATACTGCAGATTCTTACTTCCTCTCTATATATGCTCGAGAATCAACTTCTATAAGAACGGTGAAGCCATCTGGTAAGCATCCACTTCCATGAAATGAAATCATGAAATCCCTCTGGGTACGTATCCTTTTTTTTGACCGCCTCGTTGGTCGAGTGGCTAGCCTACTCGCCTAACTACATCGACCAACCGCGAGGCTCGGGTTCGATTCCCGACGGGGGCAGGCATTTGTGTGATGAACATTTAGATGTTTGCAGTTCCGGGTCTGGGTGTTTATTAAATTTATTCTGGTATCTATTTAAGTAATTATATGTAATAGTATCGTTGACTAACACCCATAACACAAGCATATAATTTGCTTACTTTGGGGTTAGGTTCAATTTGTGTGATTTGTCCAGAGGTATTATTATCCTCAAGTACGCGCTTAATTTAAATATGTTTCAGGTGCAACTACCTTGTTTAAGGTTCAAAAGCGTCGATGACCATCATTTACCACCCTTACAGGG
>NJDD01001084.1:110062-138438 GCA_002245505.1 Calephelis nemesis | reverse complement strand
CACGATCCTGAAAGAATGCACCCAGCTTATTTTCTAATACAAACACGCCTGTTTCGAAAACTCTTATCAACACACTTCAATAGAACCTTAGAGATTTGATCATAAAATGTCTACCTACGTCTTCCTGTGTTCCTAAAAACAACCTTATTGGCAAATTATACCTGATTTATGAATCTTTTATCTGTTATTCTTTCTACATGACTAACACTTTTATCGCCTTTGTGGTCTAGCGGTACAGTTGTCGGACTTGACTGCATGAGGTCCCGGGTTCGATTCTCGGGTCGGACAACAAAAAAGTTGGGTTTTTCCAATTTTCTAATAAAAAAAGCGTTGTTCGGTATTATATATGTGCACGGTCAGCGATAGCCTTGCCAGCTATCATATTTTGGGGACTTTGTGTCTTTGGCTAGTCGTGGGTTCCTTGGTTGTGGCTTTGCCTATCTCTTGTGGGATATGGGCGTAAAGATACTTTACTTTATGACTAACCAAATGAACTTTGACCTTCCTCATTATTACAACAACATTTTCTTTTAATCCCACTCTATTTTGGATGTTTCTACAAATAAACGTACAAAAAGCAACGAGAGTAACAATAATTTAAATCAGAAAATATAATCGTAATTACTGTTTGAAATATGATATAGATCATAAAATCTTCTGTAAATAAGCTTTTGATTGTTTAGTTTCTCGTCCATTTCTGCGGTTGGGGAGGAACCTTTTACTTATATTAGTATAAAATTAGATCAACCAATATCGCATTAACAAAATTATCTTCAACTCAAGAGTAAACGAAGATAAAAGTTTGTATAATTCTGTGACAATAGAGAAAAAATAATCAAGCAAAGTGATGTATATAAAATTGTGGCTAGAAATAAAACATTACCAATATTAATGATATAAAGTAACTACAGTTTGTGTAATGATTGTTTTGTTATTTTATCGTACTTATTTAATGGGGCGTAGAACTAATAAACATAAGTGGTGTTTAGGAACAAAGATAAATGGAGTTTGGATTATTATTATTGCATTCGTGTGAAGAAAAAAAAACAATTCAATTATCTTTTTCATACAAAAAGGATAAAAAAGGCACAACAAGTTAAACGTGTCTGTGTGTATGTTTGTGGCATAATAAATTTTTAACTGACTGAGCAATTCTGATGCCATTATTTTCGTTTGAAAATTATAAGCAAAGTGATTACTCTTACGAAGTAATATGAAATCTCCAAACATATTATGTCTAAAGATTTCAAAATCATGGTTTCAAAATGGCATTTCTGATTTTCTAAAGATAAAAATGTTGCTCGGGATTGGATATGTGCCCGGTTGGCGATAGGCTTGCCACCTATCACATTGTGGGACTTAGTGTCTTCGGTTAGTCGTGAGTGGCCTGGTTGTGCCTCTGTCTACCACTTCGGGGATATGGGCGTGAAGGTAATTACTCATCTACTTACTTTCACAAGTTTGCTTTATAAAACAATAAATATACTTTTTTTTAATCTGAAAAAAATTAAAAATTAATTAAAACGTAATTACATCTGTCATAAAGAAATTTCCATACTTGCCATCTTTTCACCATTCTCGTTTGTTTAATCAGGCGCCTAAGAGCCTGTATTTCAAATAAAAAAGTTAGTCCTTTATTTAGTATGACTCTTTGTTCTGCTATTCAATCAACCAACTATAAAAGTAAATTATGCAGCAACAAAGCCTTTGTATTTAGTAATAAATACACGCCTTTGCTTCTAATATAACAGGATCTTTGAGAAAAGGGTGCAATTTATAAAATTTATGCCAACAGTATAATAATGTATGAGGCTATCAAATTATTATGGGACAGGAAGGTAGCCGCTTACATAAAGGAAGGTTTTACTGTTTGATTTTCGTATTTACGGGATATTTACACGTGCGAGAAATTTAGGTGTGGTTGAACGAATTTGAACTGTATTAGAATATTTCAAAGCTTGTATTCGGTTGCTCAAATATTTGTTTTTCGGGTGACAAGTTTCGTTTTCGTAGTGTATAGTTGTTTTTCGGAATAGACCTTGACACATCTAGATAAAGAGGGCGCCATAAGTAAACAGATTTTACCGAGATGTGTTACACTTAAACTTGTAGTACTTTATGCAGAGTTATTAATGGTATTGTAAAGTTAGTATTTTAACAAAATATAAAATAAAAAAAATAACTCTGTCAGAAAGACACGGCGGGGAGTCGAAAAAGTACTTAAAGTAGCATTGAAAAAATTCGGAAGTATGTGACGAACTTTATTTATGTGTAAAAAACTTAGCAAGTTTTTTATACATAAACTATGTCACGAACAATAAACAGGAGGTGCTAAAATTGATAGTGCCACCAACTTACCTATTATTGAAGTGTAACTTCTTTAGAATCGTTTGATTTCAAACCGGATGCAACAGAAAAAACGACAGGTAAGAGACACAAACACAAAAATGTGTAGGATGAAGCCGGCGAAAAATGAGACAGAAATTTACATACCATTTTATATTATCTTCTTTATTCTTGTCGATTTACTGAAGTTTCACTTCTATCGTGTGTGAATCGCACACATGCCTTTTTTATTTTTGCATCAGTATGTATTCAACACATTCATGGAGCTAAAACCAACTTACTATCAAAAAACATTAATCATCACACTGCTATCATGACAGTAATTTGTTTTTAAAAGTGAACTTACATAAATTAAACATGTTTTTTGTGATGTTGGAAGGCAAACAAGCAGATGGATTTCCTGATGGTAAGAAATTCACGCCGCTTAGAGACGCCAAAGACGGTAATGGTGCGTTGCCAACCTGAGGTTAAGATGTTAGGCCTCGAGAAAAAGTAAGTTTACCGGCTTCCTTACCCTCCAGACCGGAACACGTCAACGGCAAGCACTGGCGGTTTTATGAATTCTATTGTGCAAGCAAAGCTTAAGCTTACCAAATTTCTTTGAAATTTCTTTGGATTTAATTTCCGATCATTTCGATTTATTCCTCGATAATGTAAGCTTTTTGTCAGTGCCCTCCCGTTCTACTAGTAATATAATCTAGTTACAGGTTTTCCGTCGCTGGGCTTTGAAATATTGAAGCTTTGATTTTATTTCTGGGCACGGAGACTGAAACTGAATGCTTTGTATGCGAGATCGTTATCAAGTTGGTTTATAGCAATTAAAATGATTAATCAGAAACTAGAATCTTTGGTTCTCTATTAACCGTGAAGTGTCCTCAAATTTTGTTTATTAAGGCTTTTTAGCTTGGCAACCAAACATTTCTCGGTTATGTTTGTTAACGCGTACCACCATACTACTTTAAACAATTTATTTATCGTGTAATATCAGGCAAAAATACTTTGTTGTATGTTAATAATGCGAAAGTTTGAAAATTTGTTTGTTACTCCTTCGCGCAAAAACTGCTGAACCGATTTTCATGAAATTTGTCACTCACATAGAAGATAAATTGAATCAACAAAAACGATAGTTTTTATCCCAAAAAATGTTACTCTGGGACCATTAACCAAGCGGGCTACGCCGCAGACAGTAGCTAATTGTTAAAAGACAATTGCATGAATTTGACAGCTGTGAAAATAGTTTAAAAAACTAAAAATGAGTAGTATTTTACCCACAAAAACTATTCCTGTGGTACCATTAACCACGCGAGCAACAGCTAGTAATGCATAAGTTTTCATCTATGTGGACGATATCATTGATAATGATGTCGTGAACTCAATGCTAAGTGAGAAGTGACTGCTCCTGATATAACTTCTATCGGATTATCTTGGTATTATTAGTTACCTTTCGAGAAAGTTTTTTCCCGTGTTGGTCCGGGCTCCTTTGTAGAATAGATCATCTGCCTTCCTTGCCAGGCAGCTCGTAAAAGGCGAGCATAGGCTTACCGTCACTAACACCCTGACATTTGACTAGGTGGTAGAGTTTCGCAGCGACTCATCCGGATTGGCACCACCGCCTTACCTATTCCTGCCACCATAACGTCATGACGTGTTCCAGTTCGGAGGGTAAAGTAGCCAGTAAACTTACTTTTGCTCGAGGCCTAACATCCCGGCCTTAAGTTGGCAACGCACCATTACCACCTTTGGTGTCTCTAGGCGACGTGAATTTCTTAACATCAGGAAATCCGTCTGCTTGTTTACCTTCCAATATCATAAAAAAAACTTATCAAATCGGGCCACGGTAATGCAATAGCTGGAGTCGGTTTTTTACAGTTGTATTGTGCTTAACTAAACCTAAAGCGGAGGCACTTATTTTAGAGTGCCATGAAAAAACTTGCCCGGGTAGAGACCCACTGCCTTATCTATTACTGCTGTAATGACAGATTCATATTTCGGTACTGAGGGTGCAGTATCTTAGAGGCTCGTCCGACATCCTTGCCACTTAGTAGCGACGCATCTATAACATCTATGGTATATATAGGTCACTGTTATCTCTCAACATTTAGGGGATGCGTGCTTATTCGCTTTTTACTGTTCGCTGTTAACTAGTAGGTATATTTGCTTTAACAATGAGAAAATTGGGATAATTTCATATGAAACACAAAAGGCGGGAAAAATAAAACTTCAAGCATAAAATCCCTGTGTGCAATTAGCTTTATTTTTCCAATTAGCTATATATTTCGGTAAGCTTATAAAACTTTACGTCGTATAAGTTAAAGTGGATTGCACATAACCGCCCATTTCAGCGACGCACATACAGACCGTACTATTTAATAAAAAATAATGTCGACCCCGTATATTTATAACCTAGTTACGAGCTTTTAAAATTTCTTTTGAAAAAATGCTTTACGAATTTATGTAAGAGTCTTGTTTGTAAGCATTTAAGTTTTTAATCGCTTAATATCTTTTTAGTAAATGACCCCTTTTACTTAACATTACATTGTGATTTTTAAGATTAATCCTCGTTGTAGTTGTTTTCCAGTTTGAACTATTGGACAGTTGATGATTTTATTAGCAAAGCACCGTTAACACCTTAATTATCGTTAGGCTAAGTCAGTCCTCGTTATGGTTGTGTTCTAGTTGGTGATTTTATTAGCAAAGCACTATAAAAATCTCTTAAATATTGTTCGGCTACATCAGTCCTCGTTATTGTCGAGTTCTAGTTTGAGGGATTGGTCAGTTGGTGATTTTATTAGCAAAGCACCGTCAACATCTTAAACTGACGTTAGGCTGCATCAGTCCTCGTTATGGTCATATTCCAATTTTGTGGGTTGGACATTTGCTAATTTTATTAACAAAGAAACGTTACCATCTTAAATGTCGTTAGGCTACATCAGTCCTCGTTATGGTCGTGTTCCAGTTTGGAGGGTTCAGGCTACATATTATATTTTAACACCAATAAATCTGGTGGTCTGTATTTGACAATTATAATGAATTATTGAACGACCAGCACCATCTTTTCTTCAAGTTCATAGTTATTTTTGAGATATATTTTTAAGATTTATTTACACTATATATAAGACAAGTAAATTATTTGTTTCAATTAATAATTTAATTTCTTCTCTTACAGGTAAGTCATGACTAGAGAGTACGTTGATACGTACGAGATACGTTGTAAGTATATCTGGTGTCTGAAAATTTAAATGTCTTAAAAGTAAGAATTAATAGTCTTCTTCTACCTTAAAAATCAAAGTGGGTAATGGTAGGTAACTAACTCACTTTAAGACTAAAATAACTTTATATATTACACTAAATTATACTGTATGAAAAATAAAATTAACTAAATACATACTTGTTATCGTCAGCATGGTGGAATTCGATTGTATTCACACTTTTTTGAGGTAAACGTTTGTACTTTTCCTTTTTTTTGTATAGTCGAAAACAACAAACGTTTAGCGAACAAAGTTTGTATAAAATTGACTGACTTATAAATGTAATTCTTTTAAATTAAAAAAATTACCTTAGACAGGTATAGACCTTTTTATTATACTGCTTGTTTAGCAGACGGATTTCCTTATGGTAAGAAATATACGTTGCATAGAGAACTGAAAACGGTAATGGTGCGTTCCAAACTTGAGGCAGGATCTTCGATCTAAGCTCTCGCTGGCGGTGCCCTGTAACCTGAGCAGCTGTGAATTTAAATTCAGCTAAAACATTCCAACTAAACTGTTAAGACTATTAAGATATTTTAATTTTAGCACTTTTTTCGTGCTTGGAATATTTTTCAGAAATGTTTAAAAAAATCTGAAATATTCTGCTGATCCAGTCAACAGAAATGTCTGGAATTAATATCGTAAGATTAACGAAAGTTATGTCTATTACTGAAAATTAATTTTATCTGCAAATATGAACTAATTTAATAGTATTCCAAAGAATTGTATGCCATAGCCATGAACAATTTATTACAACAATTTAAATTCTATTGCATGAACTAAATTATATACATCTCCACTCCAAGTCCCTTACGGGGTAGGCAGAGAGTATCGAGTAATCATTAGTAATTTAATGCCATCAAAAAAAAGTATCTTCACGCCCATATCCTCAAAGGGTATGGCAGAGGCACAACGAGGGCACCCACGACTAGCCAAAGTACTAAGTTCCACAATGTGATAGGTGGCAAGCCTATCGCCAACCGTGCATATTTTCAATCCCGAGCAACATTATTTTCATTAGAAAATTGGAGAACCCAATTTTCTTTTTGTTGCCCGGCCCGGGATTCGAACCCGGGACCTCATGCAGTCAAGTCCAAAAACTGAACCGCTAGACCACAGAGGCCATAGAATAGTAACATTCCATTTTATGAGAAAACATTTTTTATTTTCTTATCGCTTTTGTCTAGCGTTCCGGTGTTGCACTTCTGACTTCATGATGCACTTGGTTTAATCCCCGAGTCGGGTAATAAGAAGGAAACGTGTTTTTTTAGTTTTCTAATTAAAAACAGCGTTGCCCCGGATTTTGATATGCGTCTGGTTGGTGAAAGGTGACTTTGGTATTATAAAAAATACAGATGTTGTTTATCTTTGTTTACCGCCTCGTTGGTCGAGTGGCTAGCATACTCGCCTAACTATATCGACCAACCGCGAGGCTCGAGTTCGATTCCCGACGGGGGCAGGCATTTGTGTGATGAATATTTAGATGTCTGCATTCTGGTATCTATTTAAGTATATTTTATATGTAATACTATCGTTGACTAACACCCATAACACAAGCATATAATTTGCTTACTTTGGGGTTAGATTCAATTTGTGTGATTTGTCAAAGGGTATTTATTTATTATTATTTATCTTCTGCATGTTCATTATAATACAAATCGAATGTCTACTTCAAACATTTAAATAAAATAATTGTTATAAATAAGTTTATAAAAACCCCATTTTAAAAATCATTTCCGAATTCATAAATCGCCTATGTGGTCTAGCGGTCCAGGTGTTGGACTTGACTTCGTGGGGTCCAGTGTTCGAATCCCGGGTCAGGCAACAAAAATAAAATGTGGTTTATCCAATTTTCAAATAAAAGAAATATTGCTCGGGATTAGATTTGTGCCCGGTTGGCGATTGTGGCACTTAGTGTCTTCGGCTAGTCGTGGGTGCTCTGGTTGTGCCTCTATCTACCTCTACGGGGATATCGGCGTGAAGATACTTTACTAAATATTTTGATTTATCCAGTAGGAAAAAAATTCTGGATTTAATTTAGTAAGATAAATGAAAGTTATGTCTACAACGTAAAGTGGATTTTATCTGCAAATATAAACTCATTTAATAGTATACCATAGATTGTGTGACATAACCATAAACAATTTAAGGCACTAAATTCTATTGCATGAACTGAATCATACATATGTTAACTCAAAGCCCCAATAGGAGGTCGACAGAGGTCAGAGAGTATCTAGTTATTATCAGTAACTTTAATGGTACAAAATAGTCAGATTTTATAACAAAAATAATTCTTATATTACTATCTCATCTGTCTGTGGTGATGTGTGTCTGAAAAAGTAAAAGAATGTGAAGGAAGCCAGGCAAGTCTACAAGGATATAGGGACTTGTCATGATGTATGTATGTATTTAGTATTATAAAATACAACTATTATTTATCTGTATGTTTATTAGAAATCAAAACGTATAGATATACGTTTGAAGTTTGAATACGTTTAAATGTTTGAAGTAGATACTTCAAACATTTAAACAAAGCAATTGTTATTAGTAAGTTTAAAAAAACTCCATTTCGAAAGGTACTTCCAAATTCATAAATTTATTTCATCCTTATCCAGTCACGACTCATGAGTGCTGAACAAAAAAACAATATTTTCAAATAACATTTTTCGAGCGAGAGCCAAACCTTTTCCGGGACTTATGGTATTATGTACTTATCGTGTGTCGCATTAAAAGCTTAGAAGTGCAAGCCGTTAAAACATTTTATCCTTGATATAAATAAATTGCACACCAAGTTTCTTAACGGGTTGTCTGAGCACGTGGCGACTTGGAAGTCGGTTTTATGAGTTTTCTTCTATTTTACTTGAGATAAATGATATTTCTCTTCACCTTTTTGTATTTCATATATTTAAACCGTTCATTGTTTGAAACATTTCCGACGTAAAATTGGAGTTATAAGTTTGACGTGTCTTTGTGTTTGTCTGTCTGTGGCGTCGGAATTCTTAAACCGCTGGACTTATTTCGATGACGATTTTTTTTTCGAAGCCAGAGTGGTCAAGATGGTTCTTAGCTACAAGACGGTTATGTATGGAAGATTATTATATATAATTATTAATATTTTACAAGTATTACAAGTATCTATTTACACCCATATTCTCGAAGAGGTAGGCAGAGGTCCAACTACGATGATTGCATCTCTGTCTACATCTTCGGTTACCCACGACTATGGGAGTTCACTAAGTATTTTATTATTAACTGAAATCAATACTTCTACAAACTACTACACATTAGGCAGTTTGACTATAGAACAATGTGCACCTATATACCTAACATCTGTAATGTCTATATGCCGAGGTCGTCTCTAAGTATATTATCTTTAATGACTTATGTGGTCGCCTCTGTGGTCTAGCGGTTCAGTTGTTGGACTTGACTGCATGAGTTTCCGAGTTCGAATCCCAGGTCGGGCAACAAAAAGAAAATTTGGTTTTTCCAATTTTCTAATAAAAAAAAATTTTGCTCGGGATTGGAAATGTGCCCGGTTGGCGATAGGCTTGCCACCTATCACATTGTGGGTCTTAGTGTCTTCGGCTAGTCGTGGGTGCCCTGGTTGTGCCTCTGCCTACCTCGTCGGGGATATGGGCGTGAAGATACTTATGTGTTACCAACCTCGCTGTTATTACTATTTCGCCAAACCTTGTGGGCAATCAGTGCTCAGCTCGAGACATCAATATTTAGATTAATGGCTGTTATCTAGGAAATCAGCATAGAGCTTCAGAAGGGTTGTCTCCCGAGACATTGGAACTTGACTTAGTATTGCGTTCCAATTACTGGTCGGGTTGCTGGACGGCTTCTGACTTGCCGCTAGGCGTAAAAGTATCTTCACGCCCATATCCACGAAGAGGTAGGCAGAGGCACAACCAGGGCACCCACGACTAGCCGAAGATACTAAGTCCCATAATGTGATAGGTGGCAAGCCTATCGCCAACCAGGGCACATTTCCAATCCCGAGCAACATTTTTTTTTCATTAGAAAATTGGAAAAATCCAATCTTCTTTTTGTTGGCCGACTCGGAATTCGAACCCGGGACCTTATGCAGTCAAGTCCAATACCCGGACCGCTCGACCACAGAGGCGACAAGGCTAGGCGTAAGGTGTAAGAAAATAATGATGATTAACAACGTAAAAGTCAATCAGACACATTCATTTAACCTAGTATTCAAGTATGGATAAAAATCTTTATTAAAATAATCAGTGTAGGAAATTTTGTTGTGCACTCACAAAACCAATTTTAAGATATCACTATCTCTTTTCGGCGAAAATAATAAAAAGGACAAATCACTTAGTGCTGTCAGATTAGTCTGTGCACATGTCTACAGAAATTTACTGTATTCCTTAAAAAATCTTGATTAAAAACATCATAATTTGACATGTCTGAACTAATCTTATCTTAAATGTTTCATCTTTTTTGTTTGTTTGTCACTTTAAAAATAGCACTCATTTAAAATAAGTTTGGTTTGTGCACAACAAAATTACTACCAATAGCTGTTAAAATTATTTTTTTATCAAAATTATGAAGAAAGGATGGTTTGTTTAAAAAGGAAAGTTGAAACTTAAAACTATTGTCAATAATGAACAAGAGCTGGTTACCTTCAAAAGAGAAAGAAAGTACGGGTCACTAGTTCACGATAACAAGTTCAAAGTAATCAAACGCAAAGAAAAAGTAGGAAATTAATACCTGGAGTTCCATCTCGTCCACCGAGACCTTATTTGCAGTGACCTATATAAAATAACATAATTAACGTCTGGAAAATTTGAAGCCTTGATTTGTATAAAGAGCAAAAAAAATGTTGCAGTTTGTATCTTGCTTATCTTTTTACTTAGTTACTTACTTATCTACTTTTATGCAAAACTCATGTTTTTGGGTTATATTTTAGGTTTTGGTACTTGTCTTATTCTTGGAATGCCTTTTTTATAATTTTCAAAAAAGTGACATAATTAAGGTATACTTACATAACTTATTCTTACCAATTTAGCTTATAAACTACGGTCTATGGTTTTGTATCAAAAACCAAAAAAAAAATGAAAACCAAAATTCGTTTAAAACTTTAAACATCTGGACATAAATAAAGCTGATGGCATACATGGCACAGGCATGGTGGTTTTAAGAAATTGTTTACCAGAGTTGTATCCTATTTCGACACAATCATTTCGCGTCCTTCTTAAACTGGTAAAGTACTTAAAAGTGGCAAATGGCAAATATTTAATTTGCCATTTGACACTTGCCTTGCCTAAACTAAAGTAAACTTGCCAAAAATGGGAAAAACAATACATTATTTTTCTCTAAACAAACTGTTAGTAGCTTTTTACGTTAAGCGATACAAAGTTCGCCGGGCTAGATAATAGAAAATAAAAATGAAATCAAAGAACCACTAAGGTTCTGAAAGTAATTTTCGCCATTAGTAAATCAAAACTTAATAAATTTAAGCAGATTTTTTTAAATTTTTTAAATATTTTCGTGGTAATTCCACCAATAATAAAAGGGATGACAAAACAGAAACTAAAAACCACCCCGAAAGCTTCAGCGTATATTAAAACAGAATCTGCTACATTTTTTCATGTTTGCGCAAAACCTTCAATATTTTATAACTCTGAAAAATCTTTTTGTAGCACAAAGTGATTGGATGCAGATCCACTGGAGGCTAGTCCGTTTAAATGCTTTATACGTTAGTAAAAGTATCCAATATATCACCACTCTGTTACCGCAATGCGTCAGATTAAGCGTATAGATACCATTACAAATAAGGATAATGAATCACTTACTACGTAATAAAAATTAAAATCATTTAAATTTAAAAATAATTAAAAGTGAGGATATTGAATTATTTATCGACATTATGTTTAATACCATGATGCGTCAAATTAAGATCAATTAAAACTAATGAATTACTAAATAAATAAAAAATATTACATATCTCTCCAGATTCATCGACTTTTTTATAAATGAGGATAACTTTTTTATTTATTTCTTCGTCATCATTATTCCTTCCTTTATCCTCACTCACTTATACTTATACATGTGACTAAAAATGAATCACTTACTAGGTAATAAAAAAAATCACGAAAACCTTAAAATAATTAAAAATAAGGATATTAAATTATTTATCTACATAATCATTAATACCATGATCCGTCAAATTAAGATCAAATAGGATTAATGAGTCACTATATAAAAAAATTACATAATGCGCCAGATTCAGCGACGTTTTTAGGATAACTTATTTATTTTTTCGTCATCATCATCCATTCTTTTATCCCCACTCAATCACTTATATATGTGACTAAAATGAATCACTTACTAGGTAATAAAAATAAAAATCACAAAAACCTTAAAATAATGAAAAATAAGGATATTAAATTATTTATCTACATAATCATTAATACCATGATGCGTCAAATTAAGATCAGATAAGACATATGAGTTACTTTAAAAATATAAAACTTTATATAATGCGCCAGATTCAGCGACGTTTACTTAAATAAGGATAAATTATTTATTTATTTCTTCGTCATGATCATCCCTTATCATCATTCAATCAATTTTTTTTATGATATTGGAAGGCAAACAAGCAGACGGATCTCCTGATGTTAAGAAATTCACGCCGCCTAGAGACACCAAAGGTGGGAATGGTGCGTTGCCAACCTGAGGTCAGGATGTTAGGCCTCGAGCAAAAGTAAGTTAACCGGCTACCTTACCCTCCGAACCGGAACACGTCATGACGTTATGGCGGCAGGAATAGATAGGCGGTGGTACCAATCCGGGCGAGTCGCTGCGAAACTCTACCACCTAGTCAGATGTCACGGTGTTAGTGACGGTGAACCTATGCTCGCCTTTTACAAGCTGCCTGGCAAGGAAGGCAGATGATCTATTCCACAAAGGAGTCTGGACCAACACGGGGAACAGTTATCTATGTGACTAAGAATCAAGCGCAGTTTAATCATTAAAAGCATTGTTCATATGAAATAAATAAAAGCAGTTTTTTCCCTGAGGCGTTTCATAACTTAAGAACAATATTATCGATGTTATATTATTTAAGATTCAAAATCTTGGGAAAAGGTTCTAATGGAATGATAATACAAAAGAGTTTCTAAATTTAACATGTACCTATCAAACAAATTTACATTTTATTGATAATACTTCTTTACTATTTTGAATTTTCCCAAAGTTGTGGGAAAATCTCCCATTCATTTGCTTTGAACACCACAGATGCTTAAATATCACTTTTTTCACAAAAAAAACAACGTTAATTTAACCATTCACTGTAACTAAACTTGTGTAAGGTTATAACAGCCCCTGAAGATGCCTTAGTAGCAAAACCTGTTTGCTGTTTTTTCTAAGCAGAGCATTGCAAATTTGTTCTTACATCTATAATTATTTATTTTTGTATTTAAATGATTAAAAAGGAAACTCTATCAAGATAAAACAAAAAATCCTTCTCTAAAAGGTTAACAGAACATTTTTCATAAAAATCCGACAGTACAAAAATTAGAATCTTAGTTTAGGGTGTTTAAAAAACAGTGAATAAATTACATGAAAGTCAACTTTTTCAAGGATTCTGATACCAAATTGTGTTATCGTGCGGAAGATTTCACAGGTAAAGTCTATTTTTGTGTATTATAAAAATACCCTATATGTTAATCCTCCAATGTCGCCTCTGTGGTTAAGTGATCCAGTGTTGATGACGACTGCATGAGGTTTTGATTTTCAGATCAGGCAACTCAATCTGACTTTTTAATTTTTTTTATTAAAATCTGCTTTGCTTGAAATTAGATTACCGCCCAGTTATCGGGTATTCTTCCTATTACATAGTGACATCTAATTGCATTTGACTAATCGTGGGTATTGTGGTAGTACCTCTGGCTATTCCCTTTTTTAATACACTTAAGGTATTTACTTTTATACTTTTATCCAATAAATTACCTTTGGCTAATCCTGGGTATTCTAGTGGTATCTCTAGCTATCTACTTTTTTTATTACAACTAAGATTTTTTTCCAATATATTATTATTACATTTAATATACTTACTTTTTTACTTTTATCCAATATATTACATTTGGCTAATCCTGGGTATTCTAGTGGTACCTCTAGCTATCTACTTTTTTTATAACAATTAAGATACTTTTGTTTACTTTTATCTAATATATTACCACTATATTACCGCAGTGCGTCAAATTAAGTGAAGTTAATTTCTCTCCATGAGTTACTGTCTCTCCTACTGTACCATTCCAGCAAATATCGTTTAACAAATGGATCAATGTGGCTAATGGTTTATAGGTGTAATTTATTATTGGATTAAATTTAGTCAATAGAATTGAGAGTGGGCACCTTAACGTCGGTAATCCGTTCGTAATGTGTGTAAACGACACGTTAACCATTAATCATTGGTACGTTTTAACATTTCTGTTTCTAAAATGTCTAGCACCTTAAAGCATCATCCAGACGGTTGTAATTACGGCTTTCACAAGTTGACTTTGGTGGAAAATTTGTTTGAAACAAAACAAAATTTGTATTAAATCTACGTTGCACACGGATGCAAACCAGTGTTTATAATCAATATGTTAATCCGGGTTTTACACGTTGATACATGGATTGTAAAGATAAAGTGGTTGGAACGGACTGGTAGTACGATAAGGCGTATCAATTTTTTAACATGACAGGTATGAGTCCATTTATTTACAATATTTCTAATACCTAAAATACATGTTAAGGTATTATGGAAATTGACCCTGTTTTGCATTAAAAAAAACCTTTATTTTTAAATATTTATCATGTTATTAATGTATGGTATTACATTTCCATAGTACAACAGATTAAGTAAAGAGAACAAAAAATATACGAAACACAAAAACTGTACTGTCATTGTTTACTTCTCTTTCTATAGAAGGAAGCATTCTGTTTAATTAAATTCTTAAAATTTTCTTTACATCCAGGGCACCCACTACAAAACAATAAAACAATAATCATGGCAACGGTTTTAAAAGTTATTGCATTGTCATAAAATTGAAAAACACATTTTATTCTTCTATTGACTGTGATGGGGATCGAAACGTTGGACTTCATGAAGTCAAAGCCTTACGCAGGACCGCTAGAACACAGCGGCGTTAAATTTCATATCATATCAGAATTATTGTCTTTATAATTAGAGTGGCACCGACTTAGGTCTCTGTTCAGAGTCTTTATCATGAGAAAGACTACGTTTGGTTTTTAATTGTCAATAATTGTTATTAACGACTGTTGTTAAGATTTATTAGTATCACATAGATACGTCAATCAAATTGTATATTGAAGTAATAAATGATAGTAATCGCCTCTATGGTCTAGCGGTCCGGGTGTTGGACTTGACTGCATGAGGTCTCGGGTTCGAATCCCGGGTTGGCTAACAAAAAGAAAATTGGATTTTTCCAATTTTCTAATTAAAAAAAAGTGTTGGTTGGGATTGGAAATGTGCCCGGTTAGCGATAGGCTTGCCACCTATCACATTATGGGACTTAGTGTCTTCAGCTTGTCGTGGGTGCCCTGGTTGTGCCTCTACCTACCTCTTCGGTAGTATAAAACAAAGTCGCTACCTCTGTCCCTATGTCCCATTGTATTAAATCTTTAAAACTATTACATTTTGATGCTGTTTTTTAAATATATGAAGTGATTGAAGAGGAAGGTTTATATTTATATTTTATAACCATACGAAGCCGGAGCAGGCCGCTAGTATATATTAAATCAACTGCTGTTAATTAATCTTTTTAAAACCCGAGAACAGATGGATGGATTTGGATAATTTTGATTTTGAATTATTAATGGTTAAGTTTCGAAAAAAAAACTAAATTTTGTTTTTAATAGTTTCTTTGCAGTTAAACGGGATCAAATGTATATTTTTTCTGTCTACTCGATAAAACTGGTTCAGCCATTCTCGAGTTTACCAAAAAAAATTTGCAAAATTTCTTAAAGAATATGATAGATAGTAAACGTACTTAGCAAGTAGCTTAAAATTCCAACCTCAGATAAACAACTTGCTATTAACATCTTAGGTAATCAGAATATAGATGTTTTCATTTTCGGTTTTCCTGCTTATTAATTTAAACTGGTATTTATTTAAATATTTCTATGTGTTAACGTTCACACTCTTAACTTAAACATATAACTGCCTTACTTTGAGGATAGTTCCAATAGTGTGATTTGTTCAGGTTCATATATATTTATTTATTATTCTACATCTACAAACCTTTTAATAACTACATAACTACATGCTTTCTTATAAGTACTACAAAAATATTTTCAAAGAAGCAGACTACGAATAATTTATTGTTATGGTTAAGACAGGTAATTAATACATAATATGTAACTTTATACAATGCTATGTTTCTTTAATTAAAAATACTGTTTTTTCTTGAAGTTTTTGTTTAATTTACATTTTGAAGTTCTGTATAAACTTTTAATAAAGCTTTTGTGAGAAACTATAAATAAGAATAGACTTAATTAAATAAATGTAATGTTTTTTACACGTGGGTGTCAAAGTCAGACAATACAAGCTAGGATTTTAGGGACAAAGAAATGTGAGGTTACGAAAGTCGAATTGTTGTACCTTTGAAATTACATTTTCAAGTTTATTTAAAGGACATGGGGCACACTTGACAGCGAATAGTCTTAATATTAAAGGACAAAGCTTTTGAATATATTCTAAGCCTGCAACGTGTTTTATCCTGTTAATATTATAAATGCGAAAGTTTGTATGTATGGATGTATGGATGTTTGTTACTCTTTCACGCAAAAACTACAAAGCCGATTACGATGAAATTTGGTATGTAGGTAGCTGAAGACCCAATATGACATATAGGCTACTTTTTATCCCGGAGTTCCCGCGGGATTGGGACTTACGCGGGTAAAACCTCGGGGCGCAGCTAGTATTGATATAAATCTTCAATGATAAGTACAACTAAATATCATAATATTAACACGAGAAGCAAAAAAACTTTGGAACCCTTTTACGAAAATTGAACAGACGGAGGAATATGAAATTTGGCAAACTTATAGTTTTATGTAGGAGAAGTGCAAAACGCTAATATTTTTCAATAATAATGCCTATAAAGGGCGTTAAATTAAAAATAAAACATTAAACCTACTATCATGCATTTCACACACATAAATATAAATGATAACGATGAAAGATCACAGATGGCGCACAAACAACAAACAATAGTTGGTCTTGATAAATGAAAATGGGTTCTCTTCAAAAAGATATTAGAATTTATTATGGTCCAATTTTGACCAATGGGCGACCACTAGTAACAGTAAAACTACAACTTAACTTGAACTTAAAATTTTTGTGAAAGTTTACCAGCTACCCTATCTTCTAGCCTACAACTCGACAGCGACAAGTACTAACCATTTATCGTAGTATAGGCCCTTTTAAAATACCTACCTAATAATTGCCTATTTGAAAAGAGTTTTATAAGAAACTGTGATGTAATAAACCTATTAGCCATTAGTAGTTTAAAAATATAAATGTGGTGTCATGGGAACCAAGTTCCTTCGGCTAATATAGAATCGACACAATTCATGAGTATATACTATCCGTTGGCGGGATGGAGTGAGGGACAAAGAGAAAGGTATTATACAGTACTCGCTTGTGTATACGACTGTCGCGCCTGCACACGTCTCGTTAAACGGTTTTATTCCACGGATTTTTTCTTACGGTTTTACTGTCACATTTTTTTCAGTTCGGTCGCGCTGCGATTGTCGCGACTGCGCTCGTCTCATTTAAAGGTTTTATTCCAAGGGCTTTTTCTTACGGTTTTTACGATCACATTTTTTTTAGTTCTGTTGTGCAGCAAAACCCCTATCTCTTCCAACCCTGTCGTAAGGAACTTCGGTCCAATTAAGCAATATTTAAATATAACAGCTAAAAGTCGAGCGGCCGCTCTCAGAAACTTTTACTTACATTTAGTCTGTTATTATGTCACAACTTTATATTGAAATGTCGACTTAACAAATGATTAAAAGATAGTTCACGTGAGGCCGTTAGTATAGCATTAATATTTTGTAAATTTGTTGGATTTTCAAATTCACCTACTATGAATTTATATATTAATTTAACACTATTCCTATTAGTTTCCAGGTCTCAAATTTACCAGTTCTAAATTAGTTAATTCATTAGAAATAGTAATTTTCTTAATATCAAGCCAGAACTAACTAAATACTCAACTCATTCTACCGAGCGCTTTAATCAAATAACTCAGTATTTTACCGCTGGAAACGTATTCTAATGTTCACGTGATTTAAACTTCTACGTAAATTACTTAAAAAGCAATGAATTTGCGACGGTCGCACCATTAGGGTGTTTTTTTTATGTGTGTGAATATAGTAGCACACCTACGGACAAACAGGAAAAACTTGCACATATGTGCAATGGAAAAAAAGAGATTTCAAATTTTGCCTAATAAAAAAAGCCTAATAATCTCAATCCACCAATTATACACAACATGAGTTGTGTACACACGCACACACACGCACACACACACACACACACACACACACACACACATTTTCATTCGTATTAAAGACTTAACGACTACTTACAAATTTAAAAATAATGAAAACAATCATTTTCCAGAGGACCAAATTGTGAATCTAAACCAATCTAGAATCCCCTTAAATACAAACAAAAAAAAACATTGAAATCGCTCCAGTCGTCTAGGAAGAGTTCAGTGACAAACACACGAACACAACAATTATATATATGAAGATTTTGTATTAACTTTCTCATTTTACAGAAAACATTAAATTTTCATTACTTTATAACAAACTGAAGCCATCTGTAAATTAGCCCTACCTAACGTCTCTAGCGACTACTTGAATCAAATAACTCACCAGTTTATTTCATTCAGAGTAAAGGTTACTCAGGTTATACATTGTCAGGCTTCTGATTCAAAACTTTATCCATTTGACTTTATATTCGTATTAAATTTTATGTGTGATAAACTTTATTTACCTCTTTTTAACTATTTGAAATTATTTTTTACATAGTCTATAATATTTTGCGGCGTCATATGTATTTAAATTGTAAAATTTATTTTGTTTTCGTACAAACCATTTGAAATATCAACATAAAAGTAGTCTGTTTTTCTAAGTCTTATCTGTTTATATGTGAAAAGTTCAGACAACTTAGCAAAGCATACATTTAAAAATGTTTTCTCTTTTTTAATTTTGTTTCGGCTGCTCTGTGTAGTATCTAGTATCTATCTTAATACATATAAATCTCGTGTCACAATGTTTGTCCTCAATGGACTCTGAAACCACTTAATCGATTATAATAAAATTCGCACACCATGTGCAGTTCGATCCAACTTGAGAGATAGGATAGCTTACATCTCAATTGATGGTAAAAAAATTACCATCCGAGCGAAGCCGTGTGTGTAGTGTACATATTTTTCTGTCAGGCAGCTTACGAAAAGGACTTACTGGTAGTACAGTGATGTGCAACTTGCCCGGTAAGGGATCCACCGTCTTACCTACTCCTACCTGCATGGTGATAAAAGCGTCATGTGCCGGTCCGAGTGGTAGGCCGACTACAGGACATCAACGCACCTGTAACATCTATAGTGTCTATATGCCACGGTTGTGGCACCTTACCATAAGGAAAACAGAGCGCTTGTTCTTTCTAATTTCATAAAACATACACTTTTTCAACTTTAAAATGTTGATAAGGAAGTTAAAACTTATGAAACCTTTATTTTTATTAAATTAGGTTTTGGTATTCTGCTATACGCTGACTAAATTTGCTATATTTTTTCAATGACACAAAAATGTTTTGTCTTTATCTATTACTATCGTTTCAAAGAAGATAGCGATAACTTGAAATTAGTTTAGTATCTAGGCGCGCTTAAAATTACCACCAATAGCTTAACGAAGCTTTCATAGGCTACTTATTATCCTGATACATGATACTGATGACTTTTTAAGGGATACAATACCTCTTCTTCCTCTCGTAGACCTCTTGAAAAAGGTGTGTTTCAGCAACATTCGCATTAAAAAACGATATCAACCGAGCCGCGATTCCAATCCGGTGATAGTTTTATATAACAATACTAGCTGACGCAACTAAGCTGAGCAGACGTTGTTCTGCTATATTTTAATATGATTTTAGTAAAAAAAAATTGATGAGTCACCTTCATAGGGGTATGAAAAATAGATGTTGGTAGATTCTCAAACCTACTTAAATGCTTACAAAATTTAATGAGAATCTGTCGATCCGTTTCGGAGTACGCGAACGAACATTATGGCACGAGAACTTCATTACATAGTATAAAACAAAGTCGCTTTCTCTGTCCCTATGTCCCTTTGTATGCTTAAACCTTTAAAACTACGAAACGGATTTTGATGCGGTTTTTTTTAATAGATATAGTGATTGAAGAGGAAGGTTTATATGTATATTTCATAACCGTCTGAAGAGTTATGTATAAAATAACAATCTGTAGTATATAAAATAAAAATATCGATTAACTTTTCACTGGTGTGTATCAAGATAATGAAGTTTATCTGATTTTAAAATAGGCAGATGAAGCCATTGACTATAGCTAGTTTAACTTTGCATAAATAATACAATTAATTACAAAAACTTTTGCTCTCAAATGAATTTGCATCGAAATCAGACCATCATTAAAAAATATGTTAGAATATACAGAGAAAAGCACATGTACACACAGACAGGGTAAACTTATTAGTTTATATGTATATATGTATATATATATATATATATGTGTGTGTATATATGTGTGTGCTATAATAACAAATAAGGTGAATTAAGTAAGGTAAAGTTAAGTGTAGATTAACTGTACTTAACTCAGTTACTGAATTCAAATAATTCAAGCAGTTCATATCGCTAGGAGCGCAGAGGTCACGTAGGTTCAATTAGTCAGTTGAAATTTACGGCTTTGCTTGAAACTGGTTCTTTGGTGTAAAAATAATTAAATATTTACTTTTTATAACACCATAAAGTAAAAGGCTTCTATTACAGGCTTCAACCTTAATTTCATTCAGTATTTATGCTACCAGGGTGCTACTTTTGAATTATCATTTCCTATTTTTATTACTGCTTCTGTATTGTATTATTGTAAATTTTATGGTATTAAATTTTAAGTATATTTTTTAAGGTATGTCAAGGATATTATGTCGAATTTTTAATGGTATAAAGCTAAAGTTCTCCTAATGATAAGAAACTCACGGTTGTAGACACCAAATTTGTTTTTTTTTTATTGTGACTAGCTGTTACACGCGGATTTTTTCACGTGGCAATTAATATGTTTACTGAACTAATGTTGAATTAAAAACTGTATGATTTATTTATTCCTTTTTTAAACACATTTATTTATTTTTAATCAATAGCCTATTAGTAAAATTTGAAAACGATTTAAAATCTAAATAAAATTATTTAATTTGCAATTTTCCGCCAAAAAAATGTATACGTATTATGGCGTCACAAAACAGACATAATAGTGCGCTAAGAATGAATTGGACTTACCTGAAGCTAAAACTCCCAAATATATCCAGCTCCACACAATACACCCCACTAAAATATTTCATTAGCACCAACAATACACATAATACTAAAAACTCAACGTACGTTTCGTTTCGTAACCGAAGCATCATCAGGAGAATTGTGTGAGATCAAATGTATGTATAATATTTTATTTTGCTAATTCCACGTAAATAGTGTAACTGTTATGAGTAGTCCTTCGAAAGACACGGGATGTGAGAATCCTTAATAATGTTACCACTACCCACCACCGCAACCAGACCACGAATAAAGTAAGAACAAGTCCTTCGCACGTGACAATCCTTTTTAAAGTTCTTACCATCGACAACCCTGACCAGATCAAGACCTGAGACCAGACAGACCTGACCAATATTGCGAACTTGGGAAATAAAACAAAACGTCTCGTCCCTAAACAATCTTGTCGAAGTACTCACCACATGGAACACCAAACTGAACTCGACGTAAGTTTTGTCTCGACACCTAGGTATTCTCAGGAAATAGACGACACCATACCAACGACGACACATGAGCCGAATTCGTTATTCTCTGCCTACCCTGCAAGAGTTTTGACACGAATAGACTATGTATGTACACTTAGGCTATAACATATTTTCCAAATAAACCATTTGTAAAGACCTTTCTTGGGACAACATACTTCATTAATGTGTAATTCTAGCCTTATTATTATAAAGATCAAGCAAATTCTCCACTAGCATATTTCTGAAATTCCACCCCACCATATTGTACACCTACAGCGGCATTCTCTTAGTAAGATATTTGTGTCCTGAATTCCGTAATTTAGTCTCACAACCCCAGAGTAGGTACTCGTTATGTAACATATTATGTGCAAATAAATCCTTTAATACTGTTGCTTTCGGACTTTGGTAGTGTTCTTTAGGTTCAGACATAGAAAAATATCCCGATATGAGTTTAGTCGTTGTTTAAAAAAAAACGGATTACGCTTGCTAATGGCATTCGCGACAGCGAGATTACAAAGAACGTGGGCTTGAAAGAAAGCACTCTTCTAAGAATGAAAAAGAACATCTAGCTTTGATTGGACCCTGTGGAAATAATGGCAAATCAAAGATTCACAAAACAGGGGGTCTACCATGAACGCTTAAAGCAGTATTATTTCCATCTTGCTAAATGTCTGCCTTTATAAGCAACTTTATGGTTTACGTCATAAGGTTGTCTTTCTCGACTGACAATTAGTATTGTTAAAATAGTACTGTTTTAAGAGCTTATGGTAACCCCCCAGATCTACAATGCAAATATGGACGCTTGGAGAACTTTCCGATATGAGTTTGGTAATTGAAACGATAATGGTATTACGCTCGCCGATCGCAAACGCAACAACGAGATAAGAAAGAAAGTGAAATTGAAAGAAAGCACCCTCATAAGAATAAGAAAGAATATTTAGCCTAGATTCAATCATGTGGAAATAATGACAAATTAAAGATTCACAAAACAGATCTACAATTCAAATGAGGACGCTTGTTACCTACAATTACTAATACCAAACAGAAGATGTTTGTGTAAAGATTAGAAAGATCACGTTCCGGTTCAGCTATGTGAAAAGAATGGCAAATAAAAGATTGACTAAACAGAAATACGTTGCGAATGTGGATAGATGTAGGTACCAGAGAATACCAAAGTACAGTACAGTAAAGTACAAAGTAGGGTACATATCGCTCGGGTGGTATCCGAGTGTCAACGAAACCAGCGTGTTAATATGAAAAGTGTCATTAATATGGAGCTAGGAGTCTGCAAAAATCATAACACTTGACACTTGTAACTCCACCTACATCGCAAAGCACTTAGTAATATAACACAAAATTGAGAGATAGGGAATGTTTACGGATTCTCATAACAGATAAATGAAATTTGTCAAGGGTAAGAGTGCGATTTAGAATTTTCGGGTAATATTTGAATGCGGAATTAAAATTTTTATTATCTCTATAAAAAATAAATTATACATGTTATACATTAGGTTTCATTATTCCTTTATTATTTTACGACTATTTGGTTCTTTTACTATTTCTAAGCTAGAAATCTTACACTATTTTGAGTTTGTCTATGTCAGCTTACTACAGTATTTCAAAAACAATGATTGCATCGTTTTGTTATCAACTACTAAAATTAGATTATTTTTATGATTTTGGAAGGCAAACAAACAAATGGATTTCCTGATGGTAAGAAATTTAAGTCGACTAGAGACACCAAAGGTAATGGTGCCTTGCCAATCTGAATCCAGGATGTTAAGCCTCGAGCAAAATTAAGTTTACCGGCTACCTTACCTTCCGGACCAGAACACGTCAATGGCAAACACTGAAGTAATGGCGACAGGAATAGTTAATAAAATACACAATTTTGCCGTTAAAATCATTAAGGCCCCATACTCAGTCAGCCAGAAGAGCCAATCACCGCGCTCCCCAGTTCCATGATTACTATGAACAATGGCGCTCTAAAGTAAACGTCTTAAGCGACAAATCACTATTTTTGACACTTTAAAAGTAATTTGAAAAAAGTATAAAAACTGAAACACTAATCTTTTAGGTATAGTACTTATCTATGTTTGCGTTAAATCTGGTGTCGATATTTTCATATTTGAAGTAGACATTTGCGTTCTGCTTTCAAAAAAGGGTTAACTTTTTGATTTTTTTCTATCGAGCAAAGTGAAATGAATCGTGTTTTGGAATCACTAGTCTAGTAAAGCATATTCATGTTAATCTTGTGTATTTTTGTCAGCAAGATCCATGATTGTTTTGTATGAAAAATACAGTAAATTGCTCGCGTATTTTAGCGTATATGGCCCCTTAATGAATTCATAAAATTCGATTTCTGAATTCATTACATTCATTCAACATTGTTCCAGAGCAAGTTATGCATCCATGAATTCCTTCAATTACATTGTAATAATAATTGTATCAAACATGTTGTATCCCTTTCAATTGGATGAACATCTGGCATTGTATTCATTCAATAATGATAATGAATACATTCAGATTTCGTGTACCAGTAGTTTCAATATTTATAATATCAACACTATAGTCCGGCGAATATTCATCTGCCTCGCCTATTTCTACGACCATAAAGTCAATGACCTTGTCTTTTTCTTATCTGAGCCTGTAAAATATCATTTGCTCCTAAGCCTAAGGTGCAACGCACCACTACCATCTTTTGATTTCTACTGACAAAGTGAGTTTTTTTTATCTATCAATATTTTATCCAAATACTTACTTATCTAAGTTTAGATGTTTTCTACCTTTTTATCGAAATACGTATAGTTTTTAAACATTTAAGATGCTGCCGAAAACAGATTCGTTAAAAAAATTATTAATATCTAAGCTACAACATAAATTGTAATACAAACAGTGTAACTACAAACTTTTTATTTCATTTTAGAAATTTCGAATGTTTATGCATAGTGAAGAATAGGTAAAGTTTTATTAGTCTACTTCGAATACTTCGAAAAATTGGGTTTTGAAAAGTTATGAACAGCGGCTACTAGTTATACATCTAATTCATTGTAGGCTATTTGTAATTTCCTTAAAACAAGAAATATTTATATACATTTTGTTATTACCATTTTATTATATAGCTAATTGACCCGACCTAATACATGCCATTTTGCCTTTAAAATCCAAAAAAAATAATTTTATGGTTTTCGTAATAATTAATATTTTTTTGAAAAAGACATAGACTGTAAAAAACCTTAACAATCTGAAAAACAAAATGTTAAAATGCATAAATAATCCTTAATTCAAAAAACAAAATGTTTAGTTGCATGTTACATGTTTAAAGATTTCAGAATTACGTTTGTAAAAAGAGGGATGTACGTCGCCGTCACCTTAAGTTAGTATTTGAGAGAATCACAATTTATGGCGGCAGCTGTATTATCTCTTTTTATAAAAGACTGGCCAACTGCGTCAAAACAATTTCACAGTTGAAACAAAATAAAGTTTGAAATAGACTGTTGTCTCTACAAACAACTCCCCACTAGATCCACCCCCTGTTGTTCCATCCCCAACTCCCTTAAATAAAGTTGTTAACAAAGTCAAAATAAGTGAACGAGAGAATCAGTGTTGTATCGCAGTTTCAATGAAACAAGCTTCAATCATTTCAATAATCTAAACAAATGTTTTATACTACTCGTATTACTAGTTACTACTCGTTTTGCCTGAAAACTAAAAACAGTTGGTGTGAGAAAAATTAAAGTGTTGTTTTTCCTATTTTGTCGCCTTTCTGGTTTAGTGTCCCATTGAGGTCCCGGATTCGATCCTCGAGTCGGGAAAGAAAAAGAGAAAATGTGTATTTCCAATTTCAAAAAAGGTTCTCGTTATTGGACTTGTACCCGGTTGGTGATAGGCTTTCCACCTATCACATTGTGGGACATAGTATCTTAGGTTAGCCGTGGGTGCCTTGGGTGTGCTCTGCATACGTTTTTAAATCTTCGGAAATGTCTTCATGCTTCACTTTTATTTTTGTTGATACTGTTATTTATCCAAAATGAATAATAATTGATTTGATCCTTGATAGTAACCTAGTACTATAGTAACCTAGACTAGTATACAGACGAGAAATTCGTTTACACTACATAATTTGAGAAGCAGCATGTTATTTTATTAAAAATTTGGATTTGTACCGGATTGGTACCACCGCCTTACCTATTCCTGCCGCCATAACGTCATGACGTGTTCCGGTTCGGAGGGTAAGGTAACCGGTAAACTTACTTTTGCTCGAGGCCTAACATCCTGACCTCAGGTTGGCAACGCACCATTACCATCTTTGGTGTCTCTAGGCGGCGTGAATTTCTTACCATCAGGGAATCCGTCTGCTTGTTTGCCTTCCTATAACATAAAAAAATCCAGAAAACAAATCTCCACAGTTTTGTTATAAGCTTTTTCTATAAACACAAAAAATATTAATGCATTTATTGTTAAGTAAAGAAGCTGTTTAACAACTGCTCGGTCAACGTAGAACGGAACTGGTGTTCGTCAAAATCAATCCGCCTGCCGTTATAACGAATCAGAAAGACAGATAGACAGATTTTTGTATTCGTAATAATAGAGATGGATTAGATGATTACTATTTACGTAAATTTATTCCGTATACTCTAGTATATAACTATCGCCAGTTATATACTAGAGTATGTATGAGTATGTTAAAGTGATATGATATATATGATATGACTATCTTTATTCATTTGAATATTCTTATTTGAATTTCATAGAGTAAGGTCGAAAAAATGACATTTATTGTTTGATTACAAAATTGCAAGTAATGACTTCACTGAAATCACTGGTAGTAGAATGATATGCAGCAAGTTATCCGGGTACGGATCCATTGCCTTTCCCATACCTGACGCCATTTTGACAAAGTCATCTTCAAATCCAGAGAAGGGTAGCCTTTAGACTTTCACAATCGGCCTTACACTCTGGTCACAGGACAGCAACACACCTACAATATCTATGGTGTCTACAGGTTGCAGTTATCTCTTACCACCAGGGAAGCCGTGGAGTTCGACTTCTTCTGTTAATGAAAAAATTCGAATTCAATTTTTCGTCCATTTTAAATTTTTCGATTTATGAGTACTTTGTCATAATATTAGTCCCACTATTTTCAATCAGTGTTTCGTTAGTCGTATCGACTGCTTTCATTTCTTCAGTTTTCGTTGAGGTTTTAAGACAGACGTGTATATATGTATCTGAAGTTGAATGAACGAATGGCTGAAAGGATTTGTCTGAAATTTGGAACACAGATATATCATGATCTGTATCAACATATAGGCTACTTTTAATCCTGATCGTACAACGGATTCCTATGAAAACGCGGGTAGAGCAATAGGCAACAGCTAGTAAGTAACTGTTTCAATAAAACATAGCTATATATATGCACATACAGACACTCACCTTAAAAACATAATTCAATCGAACACAAATACTTGCTAGACATATATCCATAGATGGTTTTTGTTCAAATCCTAAGGAGCTTATATCCTTAGTATAATAGCGTAAACCCCAAAGCGGATTGATGTGGCTAACACAGCTGCCAGTGACTAGATTGGCAGTTCATGAGATGCATGGATAAATAGCCTTTCGTTTATCGTTTGAATATCAATATTTTTATCAATAATAATTTGATATGGTTTTAAGAAGTAACGATTGGATTTATTACATATTGTACCACCATGTCGGTCGAGTGGCTGGGGTATATGCCTAACTTCATCGACCAATCGCGAGGCTCGGGTTCAATTCCCGATGGGGGNNCGATGGGGGTAGGTATTTTTTCGATGAACATTTAGATGTCTTCATTTCTGGGTCAGGATGTTTATAAAATTGATTCTGATATTTGTTTAAGTATTTCTATGTATTAGAATCGTTGACTAACACCCAAAACACAATCATATAATTTGCTTATTTTGGGGCTATATACAATTTGTGTGACTTTTCCAGGGATGTTTATTATTCATTTATTTGTGTAGAAACATGTTAAAAACATATAACAAAAACAAAAGAAATTACAGCATCACTAAAACAAAAGGCAATTTTGAATAAAAACTTATCTTGGAAATTGATAGTAATACTAAAAATTATTAGAGGAACGTACGAGTGATTTTAAAATGTAATAATGTTAATGTTTTTTAATTTAACTATTTAACATACGGAAAACGAAAAAACAGAATAAAGAGAGCTGGATTGTAACTGCATGCAAAAAATGTGTTCATAATAACAAAAGTATTAAATACTGTCAAATGCATGTCTTCCTGAATGGAATATAAAAATTAAATTAAATTTGCAAAGCATTTATAAACTTTCTTAGCTATGTTACTTCTTCCATTTCCAAATGCTCTTTATGAAAAGTAAATCACAAAAAGAATGAAAACCATTTATTTCACATAGGTCATACAAAAGGCACTTGTGACACGACTCCATAATATCAAAATCTATCACTTGATCAAAGCCCTCCTCCCTCATCTCGTAAAGACCCTCAAGGCAGAATATTCTTCACAAAATGAATGTTGAAGTAAAACCTTTCTGAATATTGTACCATACTTGAATGAAAGAAGGCATACATGATACAATTATTGAAATCTCAATTTCAATAAATCTGAACATTTTCTGCAACAAAATTCAAAACAACAAAAAAGATATTATGCAGCTATCAATTATGTAACCAAGTTTTAAGGAAGATAATATATA
>NJDD01001084.1:92441-109552 GCA_002245505.1 Calephelis nemesis | reverse complement strand
TACAATTATTGAAATCTCAATTTCTATAAATCTGAACATTTTCTGCAACAAAATTCAATACAACAAAAAGATATTATGCAGCTATCAATCATGTAACCAAGTTTTAAGGAAGATAATATATATTGAAAGAAGGAACGGCACATACGACGTACACAACAAATAATTTTACAAATTAAATCTAATCATGCTAGCTCGAATTACAGTTTTTGTGAGAAGTTATTCACAAAATGCTAAAGATGTTGTAAAATCAGAAAATCAAAGTTACATGTAACACCTTGGTGACCGCATAAATTCGTATTTAGAAAAAAAATCACGAAAAATCTAAACTCAATAAGCTAAAGCTCAAAATTAAATTAGAAATAAGTCCAAATATTACCAGTGAATTGTCTATGAAATATTGCCGGGCTAACTGCTACGAGAAACAGAATGTAAGCCACAGGCGTCCAGCTGCGAAGTTAGCAAATTGTTTACTAGAATTGAAGCGTAGCATTTGTTCGTCGTCCACAATTCGCCGACAATGTGTTACTCGGCGAGATATAAAACCTTAATGCTCTGTTGTTACTACTTGCAATGATCAAGTATTTTGTGGTTTAGTTTTATTGCTGAAGAAAACGAAAAGTTTGTTTCTTTTTCTGTCTTTAGTATGGCTATAGTAATTCCGAAAATTTTAAATACTACTTGCAATTATCAAGTACTTTGTGGTTTAAATTTATTGCTAAAGAAAACGAAAAGTTTATTTTTCTCAGTCTTCAGTGTGATTAACGTAATTCTGATAATTTTAAAATACTACTTGCAATGATCAAGTATTTTGTGGTTTAGTTTTATTGCTAAAGACAAAGAAAAGTTTATTATTTCTTTTTCTCAGTCTTCAGTCAGAGTAAAGTAATTCTGAAAATTTAAAATACTAGATGCAATGATCAAGTATTTCGTGGTCTATTTTTATTGCTAAAGAAAACGAAAGGTTTCTTTTTCTCAGTCTTCTGTGTGACTAAAGTAATTTTGAAAATGTTTAAATACTACTTACAATGATCAAGTATTTTGTGGTTTAGTTTTATTGCTAAAGAAAACGAAAAGTTTGTTTCTTTTTCTGTCTTCAGTATGGCTACAGTAATTTTTAAAATTTTAAATACTACTTGCAATGATCAAGTATTTTGTGGTTTAGTTTTATTGCTAAAGAAAACGAACAGTTTATTGTTATTTTTTCTGTCTTCAGTATGGCTATAGCAATTCTGAAGATATTGAATTTGATTAAAAATCGTTTATTTTCAAGAAGTCTTAATAATACGCAAGTATCTTCTAGTATCAGAAGCTAACATATTTAAGTCAATGAGCTAATAAAATAAGTTTTATACCTCCAAACAATTTAATGTATGTAAATCATAGTTGAAGTCCATGAAGAAAGATATTAACAAAAGCTAACGGCGATATGAAAAGAGAAATAACACCGCTATGATTTGTTTACGTTTATGATATTGGAAAACAAACAAGCAGACAGATTTCCTTACAGCGCCGCCTAAAGACACCAAATGTTGTTTGTTTGCCTTCTAACATCATAAAGAAACTGCATAGGCTGAACACATTTGATTGAAATCGGTTAAGTAATTTAGGAGTCCATTGCGGACAAATTTGGTGTCTCTAGGCGGCGTGAATGTCTTACCATCAGGAAATCCGTCTGCTTGTTTGCCTTCCAATATCATAAAAAAAATCATAATTGGTCTATTCGTTCAGACGTGATGCGATGACACTACTGAAACACTATCTGACCCAGCAAACTTCGTATCGCTTGACATTAATGCTTCGATAGAAGCGCAGTGTGTCGGATCCGATGTGAAACATTATAAAATCAACAATTACTAAAAAATAAAAAATAAAAACATTTTCCAGTAAACCAAATTGTGAATCTAAACCATTCTCGAATTCCCTCGAACACACATAAAAAATTTCATCAAAATCACTCCAGTCTAGGAGGAGTTCAGTGACAAACACACGAACACAAGAAATATATATATTAAAATTTAAATTACAAAAAAAACGAGTTGCACGCCGAGAGTGCCGGCAGAATTAAAAACTTGATAATATGTTGATAACACGTTGTGCATTTTGATATTTTGCATGAATTGCTTTAGTTATCAGTATCAAAGTACTATCATTTATGTGATAGAATACAATATTCATTTATTGCGCTAAAGTACACAAACATGACAACACGGACATTTGCGCTCGCGCCTTGTGCCATCTTATTCGCGCAAGCGCCCTGCGTCGTCTTACGAATTTTTGTTTTACGAATCAGGTCAAGTGCCCTGACGCGAGTTTACAAGTTTTTACCCATTCCAAAAAAGGTGCTCAACGCCGCTATAGACGTTTTCGCTTCAAAAATTAGTCGTGGGTATTTTATATTCGGTTTCCACGTTAATAAAGAAACATAAATAAATACATAAATAATATAATAAAGATTTTAGCATACAAAGGGACACCACCACCCGTGTTGGTCTGGGCTCCTATGCAGAATAGACCATCTGCCTTCCTGCCAGGCAGCTAAAAGGCGAGCATAGGCTTACCGTAAAGAAACTGACAGCAAAAGGGCGTTTTACGAAAAGCTGTTTAGTTTTAATTTTGAGTACTAGGTGCCACAATTCCATTTTTATAATTTTATAAACATTAATACGGTCATGTAATGATAAAAAGTAAAATTTAATTAAATGAAGCTCAATATCAAATCTACATAATATATAAAAGAAAGTGGTGTTAGTTACACTATTTATAACTCAAGAACGGCTACACCGATTAGGCTGAAAATTGGTAGGGAGGAAATTTAAAACCGGGAAAAGGACATATGATACTTTTTATCCTGTTCAATTGTGAGGAAACTGGGAAAAACAACATTTTATTTTTTCCCATACAAACTGAACGGGCGGAACAAAGTTCGCGGGAACAGCTAGTCAGAAATAAATCAAAATATTAAGAGTGAATTGTCTATAAAATATTGACATTAGTAGAATTGGAGCGTAGTATTTAATTCATTCTCCATATTTTGCCGACAATGTATTTCTCGGCAAGATATAAAACCTTAATGCTCTACCTCACCTAACTACTTGCAATGTTCACGTGTGTTGTAGTTTGATTTTAATAGGAAATTTTGTATTTACTGTATAAATGTATATGTTTAAATGTCTTATTCTTTACAAGCGGTCCGCTCCGGCTTTGCAAGGTTATGAAATATACATATAAACCTCCCTCTTTAATTACTTTATCCATTTAAAAAAACCGCATCAAAATCCGTTGCGTAGTTTTAAGGATTTAAGCATACAAAAGGACACCACCACCCGTGTTGATCTAGGCTCCTATGCAGAATAGACCATCTGCCTTCCTGCCAGGCAGCTAAAAGGCGAGCATAGGCTTACCGTCACTAACACCGTAACATCTGTCTAGGTGGTAGTTTCGCAGCGACTCACCCGGATTGGTACAACCGCCTTACCTATTCCTGCCGCCATAACGTCATGACGTGTTTCGGTTTGGAGGCTAAGGTAGCCGGTAAACTTACTTTTCCTCGAGGCCTAACATCCCGGCCTCAGGTTGCCAACGCACCATTACCACCTTTGGTGTCTCTAGGTGGTGTGAATTTCTTACCGTCAGGAAATCCGTCTGCTTGTTTGCCTTCCAATATCACAAAAAAAACATAGGGACAGAGGAAGCGACTTTGTTTTATACTGAGTAGTGATTTTGGTACTCCGTTGACATAATAACTGCATGTCATTAGTAAATGAATGATGTATAAGTACGCCTAAATTTATATACAGTCTTTATAAAACTACTGTTTGAACCTTGCCAATTATTATCAATATTTTATATTGTCACATTGATTTTAAAATATAATTATTCTAATGTCGGTTATAGACTAAGCAAACAAAATCCAAGAAAGGGCTTTCTTGTACTTTTGTTTGCTTTTCGCAAGCGACCAAATTCCTTTTGTCCCTTGCGGCTGAGATTTCTTGTCCCAGAATCCTCAAATAATTAAACTAAGTATTTCTAATAATCCTACTAATATTATAAATGTGAAAAATTGTGAAAATGTATGGATGTTTGTTATATTTTCACGAACAAACTACTATCAGTTGATTTAGATGAAGTTTTACAAGATTAGGTATAGTCTAGTCATCAAAATAATATTCAGGCTGAATTGGTACGCGCACAAAACCGCTAGTAGAAGCTAGAAATTTTAAAATTTCTTTTCAAATAATGTATTATATAATAACATGGTTAAAGAAGGCCTATATGTTAAATATAATGTATTAGCAACTAGCTTAGCTAAATTGAATCTAATTAGTAACATTTAACAAACAGTCCAGCAGGTAGGACGGAAGAAGTAATAATTACAATCTCATAAAGATATATAATGCTGAAATTGAAAGAAAGTTAGTTAATAACAAACTTTTACAGAATGTGTTCTGACAAAGGGAAATTTATATGGATTTTCCTGCTATTGTAAACCTTTCATGTTCATCATATTTTATTAATATCGACGTAAAAAGTCTGCGTAAACAATAGAGATAAAGGTTTTTTACTGTGCAAAATTTATTAAATTAAAATAACTTGCTTTGTTATTCTATTTACAGTTTTTATTTACAATTTAATTACCTTTTATTGTCAGCATTTAGTGAAATTCACTTAATATTATATAATTCACGTAAATACAATTTTTAATACACCATATAGACGGAAAAACTTTGCAGTTGGTATCACTTAATTCTGGTTTGTTTACAATAAAAAAATGTAGTCAGTACGTCAGTAACAAACAACCAAATACTGAAACGAAACAAACTTATTTGTAGTTAGCTGTAAAGCCCTGTTCATACTATGAAGTGGGGTTCTCTTGAAGCTCGATATAATTTGAGTTGTAAATTGGAATGTTATGTCATTTTACGTACTTTGAATACAGTACTAGCGTATTATTACCATTCAGTTTCAAATAAATTCAACGATTTCTTTTTATGATATTAGAAGGCAAACAAGCAGGATTTCCTGATGGTAAGAAATTCCTGCCGCCTAGAGACACCAATGGTGGTAATAGCGCGTTGCTCCCGTGTTGGTCCGGGCTCCTTTGCAGAATAGACCATCTGCCTTCCTGTGCCAGGCAGCTCGTAAAAGGCGAGCATAGGCTTGCTGTCACTAACACAGTGACATCCTACTAGGAGGTAGAGTTTCGCAGCGACTCACCCGGATTGGTACCACCGCCTTAACTATTCCTACCGCCATAACGTCATGACGTGTTCCGGATCGGAGGGTAAGGTAGCCGGTTAACTTATTTTGCTCGAGGCCTAACATCACGGCAACGCAACATTACCACCTTTGGTGTCTCTAGGCGGCGAGAATTTCTTACCATCAGGAAATCCGTCTGCTTGTTTGCCTTCCAATGTTATAAAAAAAAACCTTAGGCCAGGATGTTAGGCCTCGAGCAAAAGTAAGTTTTCCGGCTACCTTACCCTCCGAACCGGAACACGTCATGACGTTACAGCGACAGGAATAGGTAAGGCGGTGGTACCAATCCGGTTGAGTCACTGCGAAACTACCACCTGGTCAAATGTCACGGTGTTAGTGACGGTAAGGCGATGCTCGCCTTTTACGAGCTGCCTGGCAGGAAGGCAGATGGTCTATTCTGCAAAGTAGCCCGGACCAACACGGGGAAAACACGTATCGTTAGCTCTGTTATTACACACACCAGTCGTTTTATCGATGGGTAGATATTTACGTGATACTAACTTACGCATGAAGTTTAATGTTCCTGTCTATGTTTTTATGTTATAAATGAACAAGATGTCGGCTTTTTTGGTCGTAAAATAGGTATTTCTAGTAAGCCGCTATTTTATGACAGGGAATCTTTGGCTGCAAGGGAAACTTAACTAGTAATTTTTATCATAGTTAAACTACAAAAAACAGACTTTATATTTCACATGCAAGTCGCAGTTAGATAGAATCTGTACTTGTTATCGTCGGCACTGGGTGGAATTCCATTGCATACACACTTTTTTAGGTAAACACTTGTACTTTTCCACTATACACTTTATTTAATATTTTATTTACGCTATGGCCAACCGATTCCACTTTAAAGATAAAATTACTAAAGATAAAATTTAAACCGGTTGACTATAACGTAACATAAAGTATTAAATAAAGTGTATAGTGGAAAAGTACAAGTGTTTACCTAAAAAAAGTGTGTATGCAAATCGATAAACTTTTTTGGAAGCTTGCAAACCATACCGTAATAGTCAAAAATAAAGGGGTTTGAACCTTGGTGGCTTAGTCAACCGCCGCCATTTTGTGTTTCTTTCAAAATGGCGGTGCACGACAATTCCTACAAACATGAATAGAGGACACTTGTACAAACAAAAAAGTATTGGCATATTTTTGAGTCATACTTAAAAATGCATAAATTTTCATGTAAATTAATGATATATTTCGATATGTTTAAAGGACCACATAGGAGTAAAGACCAATCTACTCAAAAACATGCTATTAAAATCTTTTTATTGATGGCTGAGTAACTCGTAGAAAATAACAAAAACGTGAAACAATTTCATAACCTCTTTTCTTGGACTCGGTTAAAAATGATTACGTGACCTTTAAAACGAAGTAATTAATGTCCAGATGAAACAGTTTTATTAAGAATAAAATTAATTAATGACCTATTGCTACTCGGAAACAGTAATTAAGGAAATGTATTTCTAACTCATCTCCATTTTAAGTGACAAAGGGCTAAGAACGTAGGAGTTCTTGATACATTTTGTTAATCACTTTGTTATTTAATCACTTTAAGTTGATCTTTTGTTGGCTATGCCCAAGTTTGATGGTGGGCGAGTTGAAAGAAAACTATTTTGTGATTTAGTCCATTTATTTTCAGTAATTACTCCCTCGACCAATAAAAATACAAAAACTAACCAAGTGCGAGTCGGACCTCCCGAAACTAGGACCGAGGTTTCCGTACAAATAAGTAGATATATAAGTAAAAATTTACTCATTACCATATTTTTTATTTGACGTGATTAAAAATTTACAGTTTTTGCATTTTTTCTCTTATATGGACTATGAGTTGTCAATTTGTACCACACTTTAGGATTCTGAGTTTACCGGAAGAACCGTTTACCGGAACCTACAGAGGTTATGAATCACTTGTAATTTCAGCTAGCTGCTCCGGCGAACTTGGTTCCACCCGTTTAGTTTGTATGGGAACAAATAAAATTTTGTTTTTCCTGATTTCCTCGCTGAACGGGATAAAAAGTATTATATGTCCTTTTCTTAGTTTTTAGCTAAATCGATTTAGCCGTTTTTGTATTATAAAAAGTGTAATTTCTTTCTTTTGTATTATACAAAAGAAAAAAATTCAAAAAAAATAAAACTTTTGTTTTATACAATCTGTCCGGGTAAACATTGTTCCACCCATTCAGTTTGTATGGGAAAAACTAAAATGCTCTCTGTCGAATGAGATGAAAAGTATCCTGTGTCCTTTTCCTAGTTATAAAATACCCATTTAGTTTTAGGCAAATCAGTAAAGTCATGGTAAGGTAGCCGGAAAACTTGACCTATAAATAGTGTAATTAAAATGACATATATTTTTTTTAATAAACATTGGTGGTAATTTTGTTGTGCACTCACAAAACTAATTTTAAGTTATCGTTGTCGTCTTTCAACGAAAGAAACAAAAAGAGACAAAACACTTTTAGCGCTGTCAAATTAGACCGTACACGTCATTTCTACAGACGTTTAAACTACATATTACTCGGAAAACGTCGATTAGAAACATCGCGATTTGACATGTTCGGACTAATCTGACGTGTCTAAAACGTTCCATCTCGTATGTTTTTGTTTCGTTTGAGAAAGATAGCATGCATCTAAAATAAGTTTAGTTCGTGAACAGTGGAATTACCAGTGGTCCTTCTCTGATAAAATACATAAACTGATAATATATTATATCTTCGTCTTGGCTTTTGTATTGAGAGCGCTTAAATTTAAGCAATATTCGACTTCATATTTTATAAAATCTTTCCTTTTACGTATTAAATAGGCTTATAATATTAAAATTACCTTTAAATTTGATGTAAGCCCTTACCGTTTCTTCTTTTATTCTCATGTTAATGAGGCTTAATTTGAAAATCCTATTATAACAGTGTTTTGTTTTTCCACGTATTCTGAGAATTATTTATCTTAAAGAAATCAGGTTAAATAATAAAAACAAAGGTTGAAAAAGTATTTTTACACCCGTATCCTTGACAAGGTAGACAGTGGCAAAAAAGAGCCCTCACTACTAGCCGATGACACTAAGTCTCACAACCTGATAGGAGGCAAGCCTATCGCCGACTGGGCATATATTTGGATATATGCCCAGTTGGTGATATGTTTGCCACCTATGCTTACTTGCTGGGATTGTTCCCGAGCAACATTTTTGTATTAGAAAATTAGAAAAAACAAATTTTGCTAGCTACACCGCTAGCCTACAGAGGCGACAAAAAACAAAGGTTAAGTCTGTGATACCGCCGTGTTTGTATGAAAAGGGTAATGAGTTTGGAGGAAGTAATGCAGATCTATAGACTACAATGATTGTGCCATTTGGCAGTTGTCTCTGTCTACCTTTTGATCCTTGTACTAGACGGGGACTTGCCTTTAATCTGTTGGTCGAGCTGTTATAATTACGCCTGATTTTATATGGCAATAAAGAATAGTCGTTACTCACTAAGCATTAACGGAGGCTACTTGTCACAGATATGGACTTGGAAATGGGCATGTAGTATTCAACGTAAGAGGGGATAGGGTCGTCTTTTGCTACAACAAGCAGGCCAGATTGGTAAAAAATGCCCATACAGTGTAAAACCCATAGGCTAGCAGCAGAGGGCGACCCTAGAAACTCGTGTGCCAATGGACTTGTTATTGCGATGTCAAATATTCAATGAAGTACAGAAGAAAGATTAGAGAATTAGGCTTTGGGTTCCCAGGATTAAACTTTAGTAACAATTAAATGTAACGCTTGAATGATGATGAAAAAAATGAAAAACTCAAAATTAAGTTGTTTTTCAATGTTCTAACAAAACTACAGGTTTTCAATAGTGTAAGCCTGAGTAATAGCTTCAGCTAATCGAGGGTATCTGACTTTATCTACACCCACCTTAAAGTTGCTGGCGTGAAGGCTCAAGTATCTTATCTTTAGTTGCCCATATCCCCGAAGAGGTAGGCAGAGGCACAACCAGGGCACCCACGACTAGCCGAAGACACTAAGTCCCACAATGTGAAAGGATAGGCTTTATCGCCAACTGGGCACATTTCCAATACCGACCAACATTTTTTTATTAGAAAATTGGAAAAATCCAATTTTTTTTTGTTGGCCAAATCGAGATTCGAACCCGAGACCTCATGCAGTCAAGTCCAACACCCGGACCGCTAGACCACATAGGTGAAGGCTTCTTTTACTTTGATACGTCAACATTAATCACAAAATAAAATACGTTTGTCGCTTATAAATTACCAATATAATATTGGTTATTTATTAATTAGTATAATATTGGTAATTATGTAATATAATTACCAATATAATAAAAATCTAAAACGAGTACCTCCATAATCATCCCTAATCTTATAATTTCTTCTCAAAACCTTTCATAAACCTAAAAGTAAAACTCTTATGATCTTGTTTGATTGTCTCAGAATTTCTAAGCAATAATTATTAATTCATATACAAAGACACGGTTACTAAGACAAGTAATTGGAAGATTATTTACCTTAATATCTAAAACCGTTTAATTAACAAAGTTGAAAGCAGGATATTAAATTATTTGTATTAATTATGTCAATCGCTACTGTAATTAATATACTTAGAAATTATAATATGATATTTAGAGAAAAATATTCCCCGTGTTGGTCCAGGCTCCTTTGCAGAACATACCATCTGCCTTCCTGCTAGGCAGCTCGTAAAAAGCGAGCATAGGCTTACCTTCACTAACACCGTGACATCCTAGTCCTACTAAGTGGCAGAGTTTTGCAGCGACTCGCTCGGATTGGTACCACCGCTCTACCTATGCCTGCCGCCATGACATTCAATGCTTGCCGTTGATGTCTTCCGGTTTGGAGGGTAAGGTAGCCGGTAAACTTATTTTTGCTTGAGGTCTAACACCTGGCCTGGCCACCATTAGGTGCGTTGCCAACCAGAGGCCGGGATGATAGGTAAATTAGTTTACCGGCTATCTCACCCTCCAAACTGGAATTCGCCAACGGTAAGCACTGACGTTATGGTGCTAGGAATAGGCGTTAGTACCAATCCGGGCAAGACGCTGTGAAACTCTGCCACCTGGTAGGATGTCACGGTGTTGCTGACGGTAAGCCTATGCTCGCCTTTTACGAGCTGCCTGGCAGGAAGGCAGATGGTCTATTCTGCAGAGGAGCCCGAACCAACACGGGGTATACCATTTCAATCTGCAAGTCGGATGATATCGAGATTCAAGAATAACTCTAGTGGTGTGACAGATCAAAGCCAAACTTGACTTTCAAAGCCTTTGCGAGTCAAATTTGGCTTTGACCAAGTTTCGCTTAACTTCTTTTGGTTTGATTTTTTAAATTTACAACCTCTCTGGTACGTTGGTTAATTCTTAAAGCGAGTCTAAAATATAGAACTAACGTTGTTTGAGAAAATTAAATCCTCGTAAAATGTCGTCGCAGTAATGGCATGCAAACTTTCTTGAAGCTTTATAATGTGTAGGTTTACTGAGAATTGCTGCAAAGCTGAACTATTTGAAGTTCTGACATTCATTTAATTTTCTGAGAAGTAGGTTTCTAAGAATTATATGCACGAGATGTGTCTTAAAACCAACGCCAAAAAGAAAATTCTAATATTAAAAAAAGAAAATTTCTATTATTAAAAATATCATCATCATCATCATCATCATTTCAGCCATAGGACGTCCACTGCTGAACATAGGCCTCCCCCATTGACTTCCACTTCGACCGGATGGAAGCGGCCTGCATCCAACGAGACCCCGCGACCCACATAAGGTCGTCTGTCCATCTCGTGGGTGGCCGTCCTATGCTTCGCTTGCCGGTACGTGGTCTCCACTCGAGAACTTTTCTGCCCCAACGGCCATCAGTTCTTCGCGCTATGTGCCCCGCCCACTGCCACTTCAGCTTGCTAACCCGGCTGGCTATGTCGGTGACTTTCGTTCGCCTGCGGATCTTCTCATTTCTGAATCGATCTCGCAGGGAAACCCCGAGCATAGCCCGCTCCATAGCTCGCTGTGCAACCTTGAGCTTGTTTATCAGGCCCACAGTAAGAGACCACGTCTCGGTGCCGTAGGTCATCACTGGTAACACACACTGGTTAAAGACTTTTGTTTTAAGACACTGAGGTATTTCGGACGAAAAGACGCTACGCAATTTCCCGAACGCTGCCCAACCGAGTTGGATTCGTCGGATTAAAAATATATATTATATGTAAAGGATATCACTTATCGTTATCGTTCGTCGGATTAAAAATATATATTATATGTAAAGGATATCACTATCTATGGAATTATGAAATATAAGTGTGCCACCTATTTAGAATTAGAATGACACCGACTGTCTATTTTAGAAGATTATTTGATCTTTAGAAAAACACAATCTTTAGTAAAACCTGTATATAAATGTTATGTGAATAAAAGTATTTGTTATTTCAGAAAACGCATTTCGTCTTTATTTCGTCTTGAACTTATATATATATATATATTTGATAATAGAAAGCAAACAAGCAGACGGATTTCCTGATGATAAGAAATTTACGCCGCTTAAAGACACCAATGGTGGTAATGGTGCATTGCCAACCTGAGACAGCAAAACCTCGAGCAAAAGTAACTTTACTATCTACCTTATCCTCTGAACCAGAACACATCAACATCAAGTGCAAACATTATAGCGACGGGAATAGGTAAGGCGGTGGTACGTGGCGATGACGCTGCGAAACTCAACCACCTAGTCGGATGTCACGGTGTTAGCGACAGTAAGCCTATGGTCGCCTCCAATGAGCTGCCTGGCTCAGGAAGGCAGATGGTCTATTCTGCAAAGGAGCCCAGGCCAACACGGGTAAAAGTTAACTAACACATATAACACAAGCATAATTTTGCAAGCTAAAACTAAGCATATGCTTACTTCCAGGATTCATGTAACTTTTTCATCTATTTATCAATAATTCACCTTCAAATCTTATAAAAAATTGAATTACGAATTTTATTCCTTTTAAAATAAACATCAACAAAATAAAATAAAATCACCTGATAGAATTTTTATAACCAAATCACAGTTTTGAATTCACCTAAAGTATATTAGCAATTCAAATTCGAAAAGTGTTTTGCCATACAAAATTAAGCTATACAAATACTAAAGAGAGTCGATTTTCTAGACTGAATGGGATAAACAGCACTCAGCCCCCGACTCCACTTGAACATTAAAAAGTAGCAACTTATTAAGCGAGAACGTTTATTTAAACTGCACTTTCATAGCGCAGTATTTTTTGTTTAAGTATGCAAAACCTGCACTAATACACCGAGGCCTGGAACTAAATGAATAATACTTAAGTTTTAAACCGGGAATTAAATTCTGGATGTAATACGTACTTTTACACGCGGTTACTTTAAAAGGACCAGCCAAATTTGAATATAAGGGGGTAAAGGCTGAAATAGTAATGCATTTTAAATATTATTGCGAAACTGCAACATTAGCTATTATAAATATTCATTTTAAACCGTCCGCAAAAGAGCTTTTCTTATTGTCACGCTATTTCATACCTAGTAGAGTCCAGGGGGAACCAGTTTTATGCTTTGCTTACGCTATAAACATGCATCTTGTATTTTACGTCGAATAAATAATGTTTTTATTTAATTTTTAGTTTTGCATATATCGAAAAAGATTTCTAACCGTTTCTCAAAATTTGACCGGTGCTTCGGTTGTTACCATGTATGTTAAAACAGTGAATAAGTACACCGTTCTCCTGATGGTTAGAGACGGCATGACCTATGATACGTTATACTGTAGCCGGGATTTTAGGTCAATATGTTAATCTAACTTTCCTATCCTCCGGACGGGAAATTGTAATAGTCACTATTGTGGCAAGAATAGCTGAGGCGGTGAATGCCTATCCAGGTAAGAAGCTGCACAACACTGTATCACTGATGGTTTTTGGTAATGACCCATCCTACAAATATTAGAAATGCTAAGGAGCCTTTACGTAAAAACTAAACCGATTTTCATGAAATTTGGCACACACGTAGAAGGTAACTTATATTAACGCATAGGATAGTTCTAGTCCCGAAAAAAATTTCTGTGGGATAATTAACCATAAGAACAACACAGCGGGCAACTGCTAATTTGACATAAACTACCTCTTAAGACCATACATAAGTCTTAAGAGACCAGAGAAGAAGGTAGATAGAGAAAAGGAATCCTTATCAATTTGGAGTTTCATCTTTTAAATCAGATCACCGTCAGATTTAAATTTTAAGTTACTTGAGTGTTTTTATTCATAAGCAACTTTAGCCTGTACAAAGGAACAATACATTGGACTGACAATTTAGGTTTGTTTTAGATCAGGATTGATAAAATTATATTTCCGTTTTATGTTCCGCGTGCTAATTACTTAAAAAAAAATCAGCGATAGAAACTCGATTGATTATATGTGTCAAATGACATGGTTATGATGTCATTACGTACATTTTGTTTGTTGCGTAATTCGAATTAGCAATTATCGACAATTTTAATTATTTATACGGGATACTCACGATCTTCTTTTACTTTATTTTATTTGTCGATATTTCGGCCTAGTTGCATAGGCCGTGGTCACGACGGGACTGCGTCTTTTTGACAGGAGGATCTACTGACAGATGAGCCTGCTATTGCTGAACATCTTTTAGATTCGTCCACCAACCATTGGATAGAACTACATAAACCACAAATAGTTTCTACAGAATCCCACTACATTCCTCGCCTAGTACGTGAAGCTATTGAAATTCGAAACACACCCAATAATTTTAATAGGGAAGACGGTTTTAAGTTGGCCCAGGCGTGGGATCCAATTGTTGGTAGGTACCGGACTAAAAACACAAAAAGTTCCGTAAAGTGTAGGGACATAGTTAGTGTTGTGTGTCGCGATATAGTGCCCAGAAATGATTGTGACAAGGATGTTAAAAAAAGAAGAATTAGACGGAGGGTTGACAGGCTCATCTGTCAGTAGATCCTCCTGTCAAAAAGTTGCAGCTCGCTGCCGCAGTCCCGTCGTGACCACGGCCTATGCAACTAGGCCGAAATATCGACAAATAAATTAAAATAAAAGAAGATCGTGAGTATCCCGTATAAATAATTAAAAATGTTAATAATACGCGACGATTTTAGTTTAAAATCTTATAGCAATTATCATACAAATATAACTCGAATCATACGAATAACCCTGGGAGTAAAGCGTTGCTGGGTTTCTGCCTATCTTTGAATAATAACATGGTGATTTTGATATCATCAGTGATAAATGTGGCGGAATCAAAATTGTTGTTTAAATCAGGAGACAATATGATATGATATAATCAGGCGTACGTTTCAAAACATTAGACCTTATTATCAAATCTATATATATAAAAATCAACTGCTGTTCGTTAGTCTCGCTAAAACTCGAGAACGGCTGAACCGATTTCACTAATTTTGGTTTTGAATTGTTTTTTCAAGTCCAGGGAAGGTTTAAAAGATAAGAAAAAGGAAAAAACTTGCGAGAGAACTAAGAAAAAAACATTTTACTTTTTCCCATTCGAACTGAACGGGTGGAATGAAGTTCGCCGGGACAGCTAGTCAGAAATATTTTTAAGCGAATTCTTGTACTAGGTACGTAAAATGACGTTTCAATCACATGCAACCAAAAAAGTTTTGCTTGAGAACCTGTGCTGGTCCGGGCTCCTTTGCAGAATAGATCTGCCTTTCTTGCCAGGCAGCTCATAAATAGCGAGCATAGGCTTATCATCACTAACACCGTGACATCTGACTAGGTGGTAGGGTTCCGCAGCGACTCGCCCGGATTGGTACCACCGCCTTACCTATTCCTGCCGCCATAACGTCATGACGTGTTCCGGTTCGGAGGGTAAGGTAGCCGGTTAACTTACTTTTGCTCGAGGCCTAACATCATGACCTTAGGTTGGCAACGCACCATTACCACCTTTGGTGTCTCTAGACGGCGTGAATTTCTTACCATCAGGAAATCCGTCTGCTTGTTTGCCTTCCTATAACAAAAAAAAATAATACGTGAGGTCAAAACTTGGAAAGTTTTTTAAGAAAATTGCGCGAACGGAGGAGTATGAAATTTGGTACACTTATAGTTTATGTGTAGGAGAAGTGCAAACCACAACCAAAAAGTGGGTGTGTTAATGTTTTGCTTGAGCTTTAACCCTTAGACTTCCTCGTATTTCATTAGCTTTATTAAGACTTTTTAATATTTTGATTGAAGTGAAACTTTTGTACTGATGTATGAGGGAAATTCATCGTCACATTTCCCTATTAAGTTCATTACTTCTAGTTACACTCCACAAAAAAAACAACTGTACATTATCGCCGAATTCCAAAATGCATTCTTCGTGATTTTCGTTTCACCGAACAGTATATCTTGAAGCTAGCTGACAATGAGGCCGCAGTAACAGCAGTGAGGTCTTTCGATCTCGCAAATAATAAATAATAATAATAATAAATATCTCTGGACAAGTCACACAAATTGAATCTAATCCCAAAGTAAGCAAATTATATGCTTGTGTTATGGGTGTTAGTCAACGATACTAATACACAGAAATACTTAAATATATACCAGAATAAATTTAATAAACACCCAGACCCGGAAATGACATCTAAATGTTCATCACACAAATGCCTGCCCCCGTCGGGAATCGAACCCGAGCCTCGCGGTTGGTCGATGTTGTTAGGCGTGTACGTTAGTCACTCGACTGACGAGGCGGTAGTAACGAGGCAAAGTACTTACACCCTACGCTAAGGTTTTTAGAAGTAAAACTTCTTTTCTTTTACACTTGACGAAAAATGACGCTATAAAGAAGTTTTTTTTATTTACTTTTACTTCGTACACACACAAACACACATTTTTTTGTCCATCGTCATCTTGAGATTTAAATATAAAGTTACATACATACATACATACATATCTTCACGCCAAGTACCTTAAGGGGTAGGCAGAGAGTATCGAGTGCCAGACCTCACGATTCTGACAAACCTGTCTTGCTTCCTTCACATTCATTACCTTTTCATACAAACACGCCGGTTTCGGAGACTCTTGACACCACCCTCGGATAATATCCGTTTGATCTGATCGTGAAATGTCAGCCTTGGTCTCCCCGGGTACCTACATCCATCCACATTCGCATAGTATATCTGCTTTGTCAATCTAAATATAAATTTACAAGTGTAAAACCCGAGTGGTGATTAAATGGCTTGTATTTAAGGCCGCAGACTCAGAAGACTAATTCAGGAATTTCAACAAAGCTTAAGATAATATTTTGGACAATTAACAATTTCCCATTTTTCTCCATTTATAACACTATAACGAAAAATATATTTCGTAAAAGGGAACAAAGAGATGATTCAAGATAATACTCGAGTCGTTCCTCGACAGATACTCGGGTGTTGATAGATCATCCGAGACAAAGCTATTTGTTTGATTTCCAACTCCTGAGCACTCGACTAACTGATTTATTGTATTGGAATATTGTCAAGTGCTGCTATTTGTATGAATTGAAAAATCCAAAGCAAAATTATAATGGACGCAATTATATTCTGTAAATATATCTATATCTAAATATATCTATATCATATATATATAAAAATCAGTTGCTGTTCGTTAGTCTCGCTAAAACTCGAGAACGGCTGAACCGATTTCGCTAATTTTGGTTTTGGATTATTTGTTCAAGTCCAGGGAAGGTTTAAAAGATAAGAAAAAGGTAAAAAAAACTTGCGAGAAAACTAATAAAAACAACATTTACTTTTTCCCATACAAACTGAACGAGTGGAACGAAGTTCGCCGGGACAGCTAGTAATTACATAAATACATATAATGCATTAATGCAACATTTTTT
>NJDD01001084.1:55405-67404 GCA_002245505.1 Calephelis nemesis | reverse complement strand
CCGGATTAGTATCACCGCCTTACCTATTCCTGCCCCTATAATGTTAGCGCTTGCCGTTGACGTGTTCCGGTTCAGAGGATAAAGTAGCCGGTAAACTTACTTTTGCTTGAGCGCACGAGGAAGAAATTTACGCCGCCTGGAGACACTAAAAAGGGTAGTGGTGCGTTGCCAACCTACTGCGTATTAAGCCTTGAACTTGGCAGTTTTTATGACAGATTTTAGTACTATATTAACTAGTCATCAGTACTTTTTGTATGATTTATACAGCATTTTCTATCTTTCCTGGGTATGTTATATAAAGTGCAAAAAGGTTTTTTTTATATTGGAAGGCATACAAGCAGACAGATTTCCAAAAGTGGTAATGGTGCGTTGCCAACCTAAAGACGGAGTTTTAAGTCTGGAGCAAACGTAAATTTTTTGATTTATAAATAACATAAATTGTAACTTGCAAAGTACAAAGGCTCTTCAAAAAGTGTATACACTTGTTTACGCACTTTAAGAGAAGCTTAAACACAATGAATCTCTTTGAATTTCCTAATTCCTAATTTCAGCACGTCAGCGTTTTCTCTCTCATTAACGTTACGAAGGTAATCTTTGAGGAAACGCTTAGTATCATTATGTTTCCCTTTGAAAGTATTAACTAATGCATAAGCTTTTGAGTGGGAGCCTATATTAAATTTTAAATTTTAAAGCAGTTTAAGTTTTGTTTTTATTTTATAGCTAAGATTGGTTGAGATGTAAGAATCTCCAAAAAAATCTTACAGTCTAAAAATATAATAAGTATTTGTTTAGTTTCATGTATGTATATCCATCGCAAGCTCATGGTATAGTAATAGGAGGTAGAGTTTCGCAGCGACTCACCCGGATTGGTACCACCGCCTTACCTATTCTAAAAGGGTAATGAATGAGAAGGAAGCCAGACAGGTCTATCAGGATCTTGAGGTCTGGCACTCGATACTTTCTGCCAACTCCGTAAGTGACTAGACGTGTATGTATGTGTGTAATTATGTGGAAAACAACAAACAGTTATCTACCATTAAATGTAAATCAATATATAATCAATTGGATTATCTCGGAATCATTAATTCTTCTAAAATCTTTAAAAAAAGGTAAATCAAACCGCAACGTAGCAATTTATATAACTAGAGACGGTTCTTTTCAGTTTCAGTTTTCAAAGCGCTTAAATTATTACAAATCTAAACTTTTTATCATAATCCTAGGTATATTTAAAAGCCTTAATTTAATTCAAACTTACCTTTTTAACCTTGTTCATTGCAGAGTTTTACTGAATATGGCAAATACGCTTTATATTTCTCACAGTACTGACGACGGAGGCCATTTGTCGGGTGAAAGTCCCCCAACGACCATTTTCTCTGTTAATGTAACTCTTCCTACTGTTAGATATAAAATATTAGTTGCATTTATTCTGAAGATTCAAATATGTTATAAGAAGCTTATTTAACGTGTTCGCTTATTGATTTGTTAGCGAGAGAAAGATTCTACAAATGAATTTGAACCTGTTAACTTCAAAAGATTGAGATAAAATTTAAAGTAAAAAATGTATTCATATGTATTTCATAATACAATTGTCAATCTAAAATGGCTTCCGCAATTAACATTTTTGTACAAGTCACCAAATCTAGCTATTACAAGAAAGAGCTTGAAGAGTTAAGTTTCGTTTTCTGCCCTTGTTTTCTAACAAAAATCCGAATTGAAATCGGTCCACATGTTCAGGAGTTATGCATAGACACGTCAAGCTTACGAGTACAATACCATAATATAGGGGGTTAAAAATACACATAAATTTTATAAAACGCAACATAAACTCTATTATAATAATCACTAATTAAAACATCCCATAAACCTTCATATAAAAGCAAGAACAACGATAAAAATTTTACTTCTACCTGAATTTACCAAGTCAATGGCGGCTACAAAACATGTTGCATAGAGCATTATATTTCTCACAATACTGAAGATGGAGGCCATTTTTCGGGTCGAGAGTCCCCCAACGACCATTCTCTTCGCTAATGTAACATCGCTAACCTACTGCCTGATATGAAATATTTTTCTTTCCATATTTTCGCACGACTTCATTACGCTTTTGATGTAGACTTATTTTGTTTGTTTTAATGTATTTTTAAAATGAAATTTCTGAGCACGTTCTTAACACCTACCTGATTAATACAGTCAAAGGTTTTTTGTACATCTTCAAGAGAATAATGATTAGGAGCTATGTTTTATATGAGAATAAAAATTGTTATTTAACAGTAAAGTATGTTCACGCCCACATCCCCGAAGTGGTTGGCAAAGGCACAACAACAACTACAAAGAATAATGATTAGGCGTTATGTTTTATAAAAGAATAAAAATAAATTTTTAAAAGTAAAAGTAAGTACCTTCACGCCCATATCCCGAAAAAGGTTAGGTAGAGACACAACCAAGGAACCCACGACTAGACAAAGACACTAAATACCACATAGTGGTGTTTATAGGTGGCAATTCTATCGCCAACCGGACACATATTCAATCCCAAGAAACTTATTTTTCATTAGAAAATTGGAAATATCACATTATTTTTATTAACCGAAACGGGAGTTTAAACCCGGGACCTTATGGAGTCAAGTCCAACACTCGGACTTCTAGACACAGAGGCGATCAATTAAAAATATGCTTTGTTCAAAATACGCCTGATGTGAATGTATAACTTCAAATACAACAACAAACAAGAGGGTTTGAATAAGAAATATAGTTTATCCTCCAATTAATTCAATTACTGGTAAAACTAACATCATACTGTTCGTTTAATGGTACGATTTCCTGGTTAAATATATAACTTTTAGATAGTTTCTAACGGTCAAATCTACCTACATTTGTCAATGTAACCCAGTATTAAAATCAATTCAGGAACATGGAAGCGACCCTTAAAGAATTATTAATTGTTATACGTATCTGTACGATATAAACTATAACAAGTTAATTGATAAAGTAAACTATTAAGCTGTCAATACATGGAGAATATTAAATATTAAAGTCCAACACCCACTTACTTTAATCTGAAACATAAATTCATCTGAAAAACACCCACACTGTAGACTTCGGCTCGACAAGGATCTTAGCCTCATTTTTCTTTTTTTAGTTTATGGCACCAGCGTTCGCATTTGCCATCAGTCAAGTTAAAATTTGCATCAAGTTACCGGATTTATTCAAATTAGTCATAAGTTGTCAAAGATAGTCATTTCAAGATTATCCATTGAGATTTGGTGGCAACAAAAAATAAACGATACACTGATTCCTTTAAGGTTATTTTGTTTGTGCACTTTCACTAAATTGACTAACTTTACTCTATATATATACAAAATTTAATAATAATTACAAAAAAACTGCGAACATCTTTTGTCTCGATGGTACCAAAACTCTTTTAGCTACATTGTATGTAGGTTTTGATTTTTTTTTAGTTTTTTTGTTGTGTCTATAGGTATCAGTCTGTTACCATCAAGAGTTGTTGCTTGTTCTATATCTTATTACTTTAAAGTTAAAACAATATTGCTCGGGATTGTATAAGTTCCCGGTTAGCTTTTTCCATCTATTTAATATCTTTGACTAGTCGTGGGTAACCTGATTAAACTTCTGTCTATCTCTTTGTGGGATACGGGCAAAATATTCTTCCTTTTTAAAATAAAAAATAGTAACAGTTTAGTATTTGCAAAAGTATATTCACACCCACATTCCGAAAGAGCTAGCCAGAGACACATCCAAGACACCCACAAGTCGAAGACACTAAGTTCTACATCTATCGCCAACTGGGCACATATGTAATCCCGGGCAATGGTATTTTTATTAGTAAATTAAAAATACACATTTATTTCACTTTATTGTTACCCGACCCCGTGATCGAACTCGGACCTCAAGAAGTCAAGTATAATATGGGGACCTCTCGACCACAAAGACGATAAAAATATAGATAGTTAATAGTTATAGGTAATATTAATCTTTAACATTTTAAAATTGCTACAATATTTGCAATATATTTTACGTGAACCATAAAAGCTAGTAGAATTTTCTCATAACATTAGGATTGCTTACAAGCGAACAGTTTTCCTGTTTGAAAGCATTATCCAATGCTTATAGACACCTGCTTCCAGAAAGTTATTTTAGATGCATTGCCATCGTTGGAGCTGGAAGAAGAAATTATTTATTCATGTTATTGCCTGAATATTGTTATGTAATGGTTATAACATATTTTTATTTCTAAGCTGTTTTATTTCGTTCCGGTCAAGTTTTACACTGTTTTTCTAAACACATTATGATGAAATTTTGTATGCAGTATCTTGACACCCACATCCCCAAAGATGTAGGCAGAGGCACAACCAAGGTACCCACGACTAGCCGAACTAAGTTCAGACTAAGTCTCACAACTTGATAGGTGACAAGCCTATTGCCAACCGGGTACGTATCCGATCCCGGGCAACGTTATTTTTTAAAAGAAAATTTTAAATATACGTTTTCTATTTCGTTGCCCGACAACAGATTGAACCTGGAACCTCAAGAAATTAAGTGCGACGCCGGACCGCTAGACCACAGCGGCGATTTTGTATGCAGATATTCTGTGACTTGAAGATCTTACCTTGTGGTAGAGTGCTGTGGAGCAGCTTGCTTGAATCTGTATTCCTTATGATACTAAAGCGTGAGTAACATATAAGATGAATATTGCTGTGAGATATCTATTACCATCAGAAGAGCCGCTCTTTACACCTTACAATGTAAAAATACTAATTTTCATCGCCTTAACTTTAGAGTTTTTAATGGAAGAGAGTTAAACGTAAAAACGTAATTTAATAATACCAAAATTACAAAAAACCGACTTCGATTTTAATAAGTAAATTATCAGAATACACAAAATTAAGCATTTTGTTCTTTTATTGTTCGTTTCTTTGTTCTTTTAAATCATTTTTTTTTTCGAAATTAGCTTAGAAATGACGGAGAAATATAACATTCAAAAAAATTTAGAACTCGATTATACACTTCGAACGTACGCACTCACTACGTAAGAACGCAGCGACCCGCCCGGATTGGTACCACCGCCTCACCTATTCCTGCCGCCATAACGTCAATGCCTGCTGTTGACGTGTTCCGGTTGAAAGGTAAGGTAGCCGGTAAACTGACTTTTGCTTGATGCCTTACATCCCGGCCTCAGGTTGGCAACGCACCATTACCACCTTTGGTGTTTCTAGGCGACGTGAATTTCTTACCATCAGGAAATCCGTCTGCTTGTTTGCCTTCTAATATTATAAAAAAAACACACACGCTATCTTTTTCGAAATCGGTTAATTTGTTCCCTGATCTAATACCTAAATATAAATACCTAATGTATTTCCTGCCAAGAATCTCGTAAGAAATAAGAGTTGGTTTTGGTATTGCTTCAAAGTGAACTTAATTAGATGAACTTATTGCTATAGCAATTTTTATTAACTTGAAGTGGGGGGGTATCGACCGTGGGTATGTATCACACCCACGTTTTTACCACTGAATGTGCTGAGTTACCCAGAGAAAAACGCCCATTGAGCTAGAACATTCTACTACACAGAATCGCTTATTTTTTAAGAAAAGCAGGACTTATTTAATGCTGATTATATTCTAAAGTTGAATTTGTGTCTAGTGCTTAAGATACTCAAATTAAAAAAGAAAGGGTGGTATTTTTATATCTAGGTTCTAGCATGCGTCATGTCACTGGAATTAGAAAAAAATCACTTAAACTATTGCAGCAAATAGTGTTCATTTATTCTATTTTTTTAAGGTTTTTGTAACGTTTTAAAACTGTCAAAAATGTTTTTGTCCAACTTCCAAAATCTCTAAAACTTTCAATTTTGAAATATCTTAAATCATATACTCTAAAAAATGCTAACTCATTTAAATAGTTACAAGTAAGATGTAAGTACGTCATGTACTAGAAGTTAAAGTTAACATGGGGTTGATATATTTAAACCTGTTCCCACCGGACCGAAATTATAATTACTGAATAGCAAATATAAAGTGCTAGGCTATTCCACTGACTATAAATGTCTGCCAAAAAGATATGTCATAGGATTAAAAGCTACTGAAATATTTGACTAACTTGCTTCTTTTAATGCTAGGGTTTTTTTAAATCAATGTACTGTCGCTCAAACGTAAAAGTATAATTCTCAATTTTTTCATTGAATGACCATTCGTTTCCAAAAAAAAGTTAGGACATCTAACTTATATAGACCAACGAAACTGCTCAAAATATCTTATCCGTTTTAAAAGTTCATCAAGATCAGTTAAGCTGTTTTGACGTGAAATTATGCATACTTTTCCAATTACCAGGAAAATTATTTTATCATAACAAAAAACAGTAAAAACAAAAAAAAAAGTATCTTCACGCCCATATACTAGCCAAAAAAAATTAGAGAAAACTTAAATTACCTATACTAGTAGAAAACAAACTGTGACCATTTAGCAAGGTAAAGCAAAACCTGGATTCTAGATTAATATTTTCTACAACGCAATTAGAGGAACATTAAATTTTCTATTCTCCTAGCCGTAATACGTGGCTGGCTGAGCTCGGAACATACTGGTACTATATTTCTTGGTGAAACATTTCCTCCCGTTCATCTCAGTGGCAAAGAAAGCTGCTGTAAATTTTATTTTACTCTAGAGTTATAAGCGAAAGATTTGTGTTTCAATCGTTGGTTGGAAGATCGATTTACGGCCATTTGTAACGTCGAAGAGCAATGCAGCGAATTTGTGTTTGTATGTCGTTTACAGAGTGTTATTTATTTTTGTCTGTATTTATTTTAGAATGATATAAAGACTGAGGTAACTGGCCAAGTCCTTAATATTTTTTAATTATTTTCAATTTTGTTTCTCGTCAAGGGCAATAAAAAAAAAAGATTCCTGGCTATAAAACATCTAACGATTATTTGAAATATTTTTCCTGCATTTTGATAGTTTTACATAGGCACAACTTAATTTAAAATTATAACAAATTACATTACACATTGCAGTGCGCGATTGAAGAGTCTACTCTGAGATTTTACAATAGCCTTTCTTATGTCGGGCCCTGTAGTACCGGGCGACGAATAGGGCTACGGTATCCTCTGCCTGTCGTAAGAGGCGACTAAAAGAGGGTTGGGGCTGTGAGTCAACTGATCGGGGTGTCAGTTGGCTTAAAAAGCAGCCCGGGACGTGAGGCAGCATAGCATAAACGTAAATAGTAATAGTTAAACGTAATATTATAAAGACGCATAGACAAAGCCACAGACGAAGGCTAGTAATATATCAATATGGTGTTGTTTTTAATTTGTAAATAAAATAATGTTGTTACGGTCAAATTCCCTTACACGTATACAATATGTCAAGTAAACACAGTCAGTTGGCTTAAAATATAATTAGTGTTTTTGCAAGGTAAAAAAAAGGTATTTCTTTTTTAGTGTTGTCTTAAAAAAAATAAGGGAAATTCAAATAATGTTGACACTCCAATTACAATTCCAAAGACGGCCCTTGTATTGCGTATTACGGCCGAGCTGTTTACATACAGAATATTATCAGCCAATATTATAAAGGCAAATGAAAATGCAAGATTTTATTTCCCATGAGGTTTAAAGGCTAGGAATTATCCGACATGAAATTCATATTAAGGTATCTCACCTTGTTTGAGAAAAAGTTGTTTATTTTGTATGAATGTGTAGGGTTTGATTGTTAGCGGAGAAAAAACCTTTTTAACAACTGTGACCCGAGACATGAAAGTCACCATAATCTTAATTATTTCTATCTACATACATACTCGTACATACACAGCACGTATCTACTTCACGCCAAATCCCTTGAGGGTAAGGAAGAGACTACCAAGTCTCGAATGTATGATTCTTACAAACCTGACTTGCTTCCACATTCATTACAATTTTCATACAAACACACCAGTTTCGGAAACATATTTTAAGACCACTATCAGCTAACAACCGAGCGATTCCATTTTTCCGTCTTTGGTTTTATTATACATTTTGTTTTTCTCTTTTTTGCTGTGCAAATATAAATGTGTTTGATAGTTCAATATTATAAAAAAGACAAAAGAAACAATCGAGGCTTTTGGTAATAATAATTTTAACACTATAAAAGTAATTCAGAAAGTATTGAATAAATACAGTTCATGAACTTTCTTTGGGATTAACTACAATAACTAAAGTACCATACAGATTTAATTTAAATATGATATTTTTTTTAATATAGAATGATACATTATTCATCTGCTTTATGACGATCGGTTTAATTAACTTGTATCTTACAATAGTTTTAAATCACAAATTAAGTTAATGCAAAGCTTTAATAATCGCTAATAAACAGACCTCACAATATCAAAAATATCAAGTAATCTTTACGTCAATTGTAATAGAAAACACGATAAACCTACTGGGATATAAAAACTTCCTAAAGATATAATACTACTTTGCAGTTAAATCAGAGTTTGAATCCTGTACCTACGTCATATGGGTTATTTTACTATCTTTCCCAACATATGTATTCGGTACATTATATGTTATAAGGGCTCTAACATAATATATGACCGTACTAACAAAATAAGCTTATACAGGGTAGTCGGGACCTCTCTTGAGACATAAGTAAGTATTCTTTCATACCTTAGCAAGTGTATTTCTGTATACAATTTCTGTTATTTGTATGATGAATTTGAAGTTTCCGCAAGAGGTTTAAGGGTAAGGGTAGTATAATAATGTAAACATAAACAGTTCCTTAAACAATTTATACTCATGCTAATCTATATATATAAAAGAAAGTGGTGTTAGTTACACTATTTATAACTCAAGAACGGCTTGACCGATTAGGCTGAAAATTGGTAAGGAGGTAACTTAAAACCGGGAGAAGGACATAGGATACTTTTTATCCTGTTCAATTGTGAGGAAACTGGGAAAAACAACATTTTAATTTTTCCCATACAAACTGAACGGGCGGAATGAAGTTCGCGGGAGCAGCCAGTGTTATGATAAATGGAAAAATATGCACGTTTGTATTTTTTACTATTTCAATGGAAACGAAATTTGATTTAGACAATATTTATTTAGCTGTTTTTATAAAAAGCACAATTTCAAGAGGTGACCCATTAGCCCGTTTGCATACTCTTTTTTGAATTAAGTAGCAACTCGTCCTTGGAGGGTTCTATATTCTATAGGGTTAGTACGGAATGACTGACGAGTCCAACATCAACCTACCTACTTTATAATTTTACAATTCAAGTAGATAGATATAAACATTTATGCTTACATATACAACACAATATATGAAAAAAAATTTTTGTTCTTGTGACACTAGATATTATATATTAATATAATATAATGAACATTGTTGGTTTTTTAGGTAATTCCAGTTGTAATGGAAATTTATACGAAAATTTCGGGTAATGTTTTCTAAAATATCTTGATTTTGTTCAGATTTTCCTTTGTTTCTTTTTCAATGGTTAATGGTAGTCTAGTAATATTGAATACAGACACTAAAATATTGGAGATAAGACGCTATTTGAAAAAAAAACGCATTGCTATAGCGAATTAGCGTTCATCTCTAAGTTTGAATATTTTAAAATATGATTAAAAGATAAATAAGAAGACGGATTTCCTGATGGTAAATATCGCGTGTATATAAGCGATGGTATTTACCAGAGGTGGAACAGGTACGTTGCCAAATTGAGGACTACGTATTCACTTGCTAATTTAATAATAATGCTACCCTTCAGCACAAAACACGGCAATGTCGAGAACTGATGTCATGACGACAGGAATTCTAACATACTTACCCTATTCCAAATTCAGAAAAACTTTTTGAATGTTGATTTTATAAGGAAAATACATACTGTTTGAACGAAAAATAAAATATAATGTCATCTTAGTTTAAGCACTTTTCCTCACTCAACTATACGGTAAACTTGTGGCGTGCCCAGAGGCTCCACTAGGGAGATATTATTATAATTTACTTCCTTGGTTTCGTAAACAAACCCTCTTGTTGTGAGAAGACCTCTCTCGAAATTGTCTTGCGTAATAATATTTTCTGAAAAGTCCTTATTTCAACCACATTCCAAAAAAAAGGTTCACAATTCATTTTTATATGTTTTATATTTTCTTTAAGAATATGTTTTATGATTTTATGTATAACCTATCTTTACATATTATTTTTATATAAAATCGTGGTGTCTTGGTTCTTATTAAATTTAACTACTCGTAAATTATTAAGCTGTTTTTTATTATTAAGCTAATTAATATTATTATTAAGCTATTTCAAAAATAATTAAGAAGATTTTTGTATATACAACTTATACATTAAACAAGAAGTTTGTATTATTTGAAAACAATTAGGTACCTCCTTTTTTATTAATTATTTTATTAAAGATTACGTGATTCAATTTTGACAGTATAAGTATGGCCATATACCAATTTTTAAAGTATCACCTTTTTATATTTACTAGTCGTCCGTTGGTTGATATTTGACCAGAATAAATTTTAATATCTTGTTGATAAGAACACCATCTTCATTTCTCGAGACCAACTACTCTGTTTCCAAACTTTTTGTGCTCCATCTGAGATCTTTTATCGCTATCATAAAAATATTTGTTTGTGTGTGTCAAATGCATGGTAGTGTGGGTAATGTTTTATTTATTGATAAAATATATTTTATTAGCATTATTATTAGAAATTATTGCGTTTAAAAATTATGCGTTCTGCACTTCTCCTACACATAAACTATAAGTATTCCAAGTTTTAGGCTCCTACGTCAGCATAATTTTCATGGAAAGGGGTCCAAAGTTTTGTATTATATATATATTATATCGTTAATCTGATGATAGAGAAGTACTTTTTATGTGTCGAGTTTTGTAGTATTTTTTTTGAATTTTTATTCAATGTGATCATTATGAGTTTTACAAAACTTTATCACCCTGACTTTAGCACATAATTTTTGTTCTCTATAATTACAAACATAAGTACATATCTCTTCAAGAGTCCCTGAGTACTGGGTAGTAGAGAATATCCTGCGTTAATATTTATGATCCTAGCAGCCTTTTCTGATTCTGGGTCAATAATTTGATATCGATTTTTTAAATAAATCATCACTTTTCTATTATACTAATGAGTGATTTAGTTAAAATGCCGTGAATTAATTCACTAATGTACACGCACGTCATATTCGATATAAACAGTAGTTTTAGTTTAGCCAGTTTTTAAAGATGCCATTATGATCCTAATTCTAGTATTGAAGTAAAACTCAATTTTATTTGAGAAAGAGTACGTGACCGCCTCGTTGGTGGCAAAACCTACTCGCCTAACTACATCGACCAACTGCGAGGCTCAAATTCGATTCCGGACGGGGGCAGGCATTTGTGTGATGAACATTTATATATCTGCATTTCCGAGTCTTGGTATTTATTAAATTTATTCTGGTATCTATTTAAGTATTTATATGTATTGGTATCGTTGACTATCATAACAAAAGCACATAATTTGCTTGCTTTGGGGTTAGATTCAATTTGTGTGACTTAGCCAGGGATATTTATTTATTAATGTAACAATCTGATGATGAACAAGATAATGTTTCCGTAACAATTGCACGTAAAAGTAGGCATTATTTGGGAATTTCGTTCAAAGTTAAAGATATGACTTCCTTCTTCGTTAGTTTTGGGATCCAAAGTATTGACCAACTGCTTTCCCGTTCGTTCTTTGTTTGTTCGTTTATTGTTCGGAGGTTATCGTTCATGCTCAATGTTACAGACCAATGTTAATGTATTTGAGAGGTTCAGCTTCGATCTCCGTTACGGACAGAATTTTGTGCGATTAATACGGTATCTGCATTTTTTCACGTGACATATATGATGTACAACTGTTTTATGTTATTTCCTCACCCTATCGTATAATAATCTAGATTTTTTGTTTAAATAAATAAACATTCCTGGACAAGTTACACAAATCGAATCTATCCACAAAGTA
>NJDD01001084.1:25662-37297 GCA_002245505.1 Calephelis nemesis | reverse complement strand
TAGTGACGGCAAGCCTATGCTCGCCTTTTACGAGTTGCCTGGCACAGGAAGGCAGATGGTCTATTCTACAAAGGAGCCCGGACCAACACAAATGACGTCATTTGATGTACAAAAGTGTACAAAAGTGATGTAGTTGTAAAGTTTGAGTTGGCAACTGAGATACACAATCACCCCCCAGATATCTATACTTATGAAAAAATAACATGTCCTGACTGAATGATTCATCATCGCCGGGCAAAAACTCTTAAAGTTACAGCCATGATATTTGGTTAGTAGGGTCGTTTCATAGAGTCGACACCCACTAAGGACGGAATTCTGGTAATTCTACATCTAAGGGGGTGACATAGGAGTTCAAAATTATTATAAAAGACCGTCATGTTTTAATTTAGAAACATAAAACTTTATTTTTAGGCTACTTATTAAAAGTAAGTGAGCATTTCTGGAAATTCTATTACTAATGTTATCAGGGAAATATTTAACGGCCAGGGCAAATTTTAATACAAAAATATTTATGTTAAAATTAAAGTACGTTTAAATATTGTTGCAAAATGTTAATATTTGTATCTATAAACATTTACATGAAATAGTCCTATGTTTGTTGTCACCCCATGTCGTATCCAGTACAAGTTACATTACCAGCCTGCGTAAGCGACTGCGTTCGCAAAAATCAAATGAAAGCTTTGGTCATGTATTCATACGTCTTGTGCTTTTTTTAAGAATAGTGTAATATATAATAATTTGTACTTTCTTTTTTTTTATAAAGTTCTATTTATTCAACTGTCGCTCGACATTTGGTTGGACCTTGAATTGTAACTCTGTATGAGTAGGTATTAGTACAAAAGTAAGTAAGTAAGTATATTCGCGCTCATATCTCCGTAGGGGTAGGTAGAAGCCAAACTAAGCCACCTACGACTAGCCGAAGACATTAAGACAAGGAATGTGATAGGTAGCAAGCCTATCGCCAACCAGGCAAATATCCAATTCCGAGCAACATTTTTTTTATTTGAAAATTGGAAATACCACATTTTTGGTTTTGTTACCCGACCCGGAATCCAAAACCCGGGACCCCATGAAGTCAAATCCAATACTTGGATCGCTAGATGGCTATAAGTGTGTAGGTTTTTTTTAAAGCATCTTCACGCCCATATCCCCGAAGGGGTAGGCAGAGGCACAACCAGGGCACCCACGACTAGCCGAAGACACTAAGTCCTACAATGTGATAGGTGGCAAGCCTTTCGCCAACGGGGCACATTTCCAATCCCGAGCAACATTTTTTTATTAGAAAATTGGAAAACCCAATTTTCGTTTTTGTTGCCCGACCCGGGATTCGAACCCCGGAACCTCATGCAGTCAAGTCCAATAACTGAACCGCTAGACTACAGAGGCCGCTTTTCTAATATTTATTATTAACGGACACAGATTTTTTTATATTCAAATGTAACCGGACTTTTATGCAAAGAAACCTTTAAATACAATTTCTTTAATTCATTTCTAAATGGGTAAATGTAATGTAATATACTTAATTTTGAATAAGATTTAGATTATCACTGAATGGTGACCTCGGCCCAGCGTCTTTGATAAAATTGCCCTAAGCATTTAATGTATTCTCGAAGGTCGACCTCAGTTTAGTAGCTACATATAATATTATCACATCTTACAAATAATTAACTTAATAAACATTGTTTATAAAATAAAATGTCTTAGCATCTAGTTTTAGACTTCATATTTCTAAAACATCTACAGTGTTGTTTGGATATTAAAGTTCTCGCAAGACCATACAAAGTAAGTAGGACAAAAAATGACCTGTGTTCTTTTTCTAATGTTCTAGTCGAAGATGTTCTCAATTTTACTACAGTCTGAATTGGTATTGACTAGACTCCAACCAATAGACACTATAGATGTTACTGGTGAGCTTGTCAGAAACGATTTTGTATTCTATGGTAACTTTACTAATGACGATATTAACCAAACAAAACAGACCAGATATTAAACATGAGTATATCCAATCTGCTGTTGCCGCTATAAATTAACTACTCGAATTCGTTATCGCTATGACTATCAAAGAAAACATTAAGATAGTTTTTCTCACTTGTTATATTGGCTTATTGGTTTTAAAGTTATCCTAAAAAATTATAAATTAACAGACATAAAATAGGTAGACAAGATTTTGTTTCGTCATTTTTTAATTCTAATTAATTTATTAATTTTATTTTATTATTATTATTTTAATAACTTTATTTTCTAATTTAAAATGAACTCTATGTAAAATTATATTCAAGTAGGTAATATCAGTTCATATGACACATGTTTTCTTAGTTTGGAAACAAATGATTCTGTTAATACCAATTCCAAAAAAACCTATCCAACTTTTTTCTTCAAGTGTATACTATGTTTGTAGTGTATTTAGGCTACGTTTGTATGTTACCGTCTGGAAAATCCAGTACTAATTCGTGTTATCTATTTATATAAAAGAAAGTGGTGTTAGTTACACTATTTATAACTCAAGAACGGCTACACCGATAAGGCTGAAAATTAGTAGGGAGGTAACTTAAAACCGGGAGAAGGACATAGGATACTTTTTATCCTGTTCAATTGTGAGGAAACTGGGAAAAACAACATTTTAATTTTTCCCATACAAACTGAACGGGCGGAACGAAGTTCACGGGAACAGCTAGTGTCATAATAATTAAACACAATAAAACTTCAAAACCGATTATTTGGTACCATGTCGCGATTTGAAAATTCTTATCTTAAAAGATAGCAAATGATTTTTAAATGTTATCACATAAAATTTATGATTATTCTAAGAGTAATTTTTGAGTTACACTTATAATCAACGACGAGTTCGTCAACATAAGCGAAAAATGTCTGCAGTATTAAGTATAACTAAAAACCACTAGTCATATGATAATAAAATTAATATAAAAACAACCACGAAACTGTAACCTATCTTTCAAAACAAAAACATTAACATCGGTTGGTTATCATGTAAAAAGATATAAAAAAAACGACGGGCTGCCCTCCGGGAGTGCCGGCAAAAGTGAAAACTTGAATATTAACGTTGTGCATTTTTTTTATATTTTGGAATAGTTAGGGAATAATTTTGCACGAATTGCTTTAATTATCAGTATGAAAGTATTATCACTTATGTGGTAGAATACAATATTCATTTATTTCGATATCGTACACAAACATGAAAACACGAACATTCGCGCAAGTGCCCTGCGCCGTCTTAAGAAATTTCAGGTCACGTGTCCTGACGCGAATTTAGAAGTTTCTACCCATTCCAAAAATAGTGGGCAACACCGCTAAAGAAGTTTTCACTTCAAAAAACACTGGTTAAACATACATAAATTTATTTAAGAGATATTAACTTATCACTGTTCAAACCTATTTTGACCGCCTCGTTGGTCGAGTGGCTAGCGTACACGCCTAACTACATCGACCAACCGCGAAGCTCGGGTTCGATTCCCGACGGGGGCAGGCATTTGTGTGATGGATATTTAGATGACTGACACCCATAACACAAGCATATAATTTGCTTACTTTGGGATTAGATTCAATTTGTGTGATTTGTCCTTGAATATTTATTTATTTATTTCTAAAAAATTCCTGATTTTATCTGCTTGTTCTGAAAAACAAACAAATTCATTATACATTATCAAGTTTTACTCTTATTTTCAAATTGGTAATTTATATAAATTATCCAAACGGTAAATTATGATACATTAAATAAGGTCAGGGGCAAACTCGCCTAATGGTACTTCACCTCACCCCTGCTCCTTTGATGTGATCGCCCCGAGCGACTAAATGGATTCTCTAAGTCCGACCTCAACTTGTCCAAAGTTATGATATTTAACAATTTATATTTAGCAAATAAATAAGAAATTTGACTTAATTTAATTACTTTTTGCTTGAAAGAGGTCGCTTTTTATATCAATTACTGTAATGAGGATCGGTTATTCTCTTATTTGAAACTTTATTTGTGGTAAGGTCACTTTGAGAAATGAGTCTAGATGTATTTTATTAAAATAAATATTTACGGCTCAACTAATAAAAATTGTACACTAGTAGATACAAGAAGTATAAACAATGCGTAATAAAAAAATTATATAAAGGATGTATACACAATTTTCAAAAGGTTAAAATGTCCATACCAACTGATTGGTATAGATGCTGCGTAAGCTTTGTGTAAAGCTTATACATCCTACATAACCTGAGTTACTATTGACTTGTTAAACATGTGTGTAACAATTTTTTTATTCGTAATGCCGTAAGTTAAAAGAAATTACATCAGTATTACGATTACCCAGCCACCATCTTTTAACCTGCCCATTATGCTTTGGTTACTCTTAGGTTTTATTCAAATGGGGAGACAGCGAACTATCATAAGGCTTTATTATATTGTAGGTAAGAAGTGATAACAATGTCCTATGGATATCATAGATATTATAAATGTATCACTGTTATGTGGCCGAAATATTAGGCCTAAAGTAAAGAAGGCATCCATCCAGTGGTAGTCTCTGTTTTCTTACAACTCTACCACCTAGCCAGATTTTAGCGTGTTACTGACGCTGTTAGCTTTTTCTAGGTGACTGACAGGAAGGCAGATGGTCTACTCGGCAAAGGTCTTAATGTATGGCGTTTTGTATAAGTCTACCAGTTACCGTAACCTCCGGACTGAACATCGTACTTTTGTTAAGGCGGTAAGAATAGGCTGCAATCTTGTACCAGTGTTTAAGTCGGCAAGGACTATTTTGGGATTAATCAAAAGTTGTGATTAGGAGGTAATTAGTCAAAAACAAACAATCATAATCTTATACAGCAATGCGGCGGTGCGGTTTTGATATGTGTCAAACATATCAAAACCGCACCGCTCTCAAAGACGTCAACTAAGGATTCAGTTATCAATAAGTCACAATTTTGAAAGAAAATGTCATTTTTTTTATATTATAGGAAGGCAAACAAGCAAGCGGATTTCCTGATGGTAAGAAATTCACGCCGCCTAGAGACACCAAAGATGGTAATGGTGCGTTGCCAACCTGAGGTCACCTGATGTGATGTTAGACCTCGAACAAAAGTAAGTTTACCGGCTACCTTACCCTCCGAACCGGAACACGTCATGACGTTATGGCGGCAGGAATAGGTAAGGTGGTGGTACCAATCCGGGCGAGTCGCTGCGAAACTCATCCACCTAGTCAGGTGTTAGTGATGATAAGCCTATGCTCGCCTTTTACGAGCTGCCTGGCAAGAAAGGCAGATGGTCTATTCAAAATTTATTTATTTTATTCTATAAAAGATAATTTACGCCTTTTGATAAAAGTCATACTAAACCTTCTGAAATTTATTATTCCAGGTCTATCGATTTAACTACATGAATATCTTAAGAACTACATACGTATACTGTAAGAGGTAGACAGTAAATTTTGTCACTCATTGCTCTCTAGCCTCTATCGCCTCTTATCGCCTCTGTGGTCTAGCGGTTCAGTTTTTGAACTTGACTGCTTGAGGTCCCGGGTTCGAATCCCGGGTCGGGCAACAAAAAAGAAAATTGGATTTTTCTAATAATTTAAAATGTGCCCGGTTGGCTTGCCACCTATCACATTGTGTGACTTAGTGTCTTCGACTAGTCGTAGGTGCCCTGGTTGTTCCTCTGCCTACCTCTTCGGGTATATGGGCGTGAAGATACTTTTTTTTTGGTCTCTAGCTGTAATTTGTGAAATGATTGAGAGGGTTGTAAAATGAATAGTGAACGTAAGCTGCTGCTCCGTGGGTAGGCATTTCCTCACAACTGAAAATGTGCTGAATTAGTTAACACAATTGACTGAAGAGTTACCGCCGGTGGTGTTAGACCGACCAATCGCAAAAATTGGGTTCTCGAGGAGACATACATTTGCCTGATGAACATCTAGATGTCTACATTTCTGGGTCTAAGTATATTCATTGAATTTATTCTGGTATTTGTTTAAGTACCAGCTGCTTACCCGAGACTTAGTCAACGTAAAATAGTTATGGTTTTAGTAAAACTTTCATTCTTTTGTATAGTTTTTCGGGGGATGGTTTTGGGGGATGGAAAAAAAGTATATGTTTCAACTCGGACCTTTAGCTAAATAAATATCATATTTAAAAAAAAAACTGTTTAACGTTTAAGCCGTAAAAGCGAAACAGAAACGCAGAAAAATGGGCAAACAGAAAGACTTTCGTATCAATAATATTAAAGTATGGATTTGTAAGTTCTAATATCACTTACGAATGGTTATTGTGGTGGTTACCACGGTACAGCTAGTTGACGTTTTTGTCTTCGTATTATTGCGTCATTCAACAAATTTTTGGGAGGTAGGAAAACCAGAAAATTAGATTAAAAACAATTCCTTTTTTTGACGTGACCGAAAGTCTACCACTGCCCTACTAGCTTCTAATATTCAGCAATCATTTGACGAGTTATTGCTTGCCAGGCAATTGGTCAAAAAACCTGTCGCCAGCTCGCGGACAAACACTTTTTTAAATTCTAGTTTTTTGCATGAGTGTCAGTGTTAAAACTTTATAGAACACTTTTAATTTTTCCCCGTGTTGGTCCGGGCTCCTTTGCAGAATAAACCATCTGCTTTCCTGCCAGGCAGCTTGTAAGAGGCGATCATATGCTTACCGTTATTAACACTGTGACATCTGACAAGGTGGAAGAGTTTCGCAGCGGCTCACCCGGATTGGTACCACCGCCTTACCTATTCATGCCGCCATAACGTCATGACGTGTTTCGGTTCGGAGGGTAAAATAGCCGGTAAATTTACTTTTGCTCGAGACCTAACATCCCGGCCTCAGATCTGAAACGCACCATTTCCACCTTTGGTGTCACTAAGCGGCTTGATTTTTTTACTATCAGGAAATTCGTTTGCTCATTTGCCTTCCAATATCATAAAAATACGAAGTAACTTGCCGTATAGTTAAATATCAATTAAATGAAGTGTCATATTGTAGTTTATTATTATGAAATGTTTAATTTTCCAACCGTGGCGCTTCCTGGAACTAACTCCGTTTGCAATAATTCATGAAAGCACTTGCACTGTTTCACTTATTAAATTTCACTTGTTTCTTGTTGTATAAATAAAACCAAAGGTTTCACTTTACAAGATCTTCAGAGCTTTGTTGTTATCATTTAAAATAATTTAACGACAAACTACGGTTTGCAAGTTAACGCCGTTGCTGGTGAAACTAATTTAAAAATAGTTTCACAAGAAAATTCAGCGTGTATTCTTACGAATTATTTTCATGGTATTATATAAATGGGATGAGGTGTTTATTTTAAGTGCTCATTTACTTTGATTACGATTTTTGTTTTAAAAAAGCATTTTCACGCCCATATCATCGAAGAGGTAGGCAGAGGCACAATCAAGGCACCCACGGCTAGCCGAAGATACTAAGTCCCACAATGACATAGGTGGAAAGCCTATCGCCATCCGGGCGCATATGCAATCTCGAGCAACGTTTTTTTTTGAGAAAATTGGAAATGTTCGATTTAAAAGTTATTTTTTATTATATAACTTTTTTTTATTCTTCTGTTTTGTTTGTCAAGAGATTAATAGGCTAATATTAAAGCATCGATTGTATTAGCTTATTTTATCAAACGATAACTGTTAGTTATCTTATTATTCCGAAAAATTTTATATTAATAGTACCATGATCCGACTTGCAGTTTTTAAATAATATCAAAGCCATTTCATTTTTTTATGAGGAAATTAACAAACATGAGATTCTAAGCATACTTAACTCACAAACTAATGGTGCTAATAAAATGTATGTGATGCCATCTCGGACGTAGTAACGAAATAATGGAAGTCGGTATAATGGAGTTTTATTTCATTGAAATTATATAGTAATGTCCGTGTTGGTCCTGGCTCCTTTGTAGAATAGACCATCTGCCTTCCTGTGCCAGGCAGCTCGTAAAAGGCGAGCATAGGCTTGCCGTCACTAACACCGTAATATCTGACTAGGTAGTAGAGTTTCGCAGCGACTCACCCGGATTGGTACCACCGCCTTACCTATTCCTGCCTCTATAATGTCATGACGTGTTCCGGTTCAGAGGGTAAGGTAGCCGGTAAACTTACTTTTGCTCGAGGCTTAACATCCCGGCCTTTGGTTGGCAACGCACCATTACCACCTTTGGTGTCTCTAGGCGGTGGGAATTTCTTACCATCAGGAAATCTGTCTGCTTGTTTGCCTTCCAATGTCATAAAAAATATAAAAAAAATATATATAACTAATTAAAATTATAAATTATATAAAGTAGCAATCTCGTTTCTACTACTCAATCAATAACTAGCATCATTGCATACTCATTAGCGTCTGGTGGGTCTAGGAATTAGTGTTCACAACTAACGCCACTAAACAACGACCGGGACCGGTTCGATTCCCAACGGGGACTAACAATTGTGTGACAAACATTTAAATGCTACAATTTTCAGGTTTAGATGTTTATTCAATATATTCCTATATCTTATTTAAGTATCTCTATGTATTATTATCGTTGAATTACACCAATAATCCAACCTACCAATTATTGTACTAACGGATTACAGTTCGTTGACTAGAGAAACCGAGCTACAGTAAAATCTATGGTGACAATAACCGGCGGTTGGCAGGATACAGACTGTTATAATATAACAAGACAAAAGGCAAATTTATCTTTGACGGAGATATCGTAAAGCAGGAACGTAACGTAATTATAATAATTTCGTAAATTTATAGTCATTATTATCATCATCATCATCATCATTTCAGCCATAGGACGTCCACTGCTGAACATAGGCCTCCCCCGTTGACTTCCACTTCGACCGGATAGAAGCGGCCTGCATCCAGCGAGACCCCGCGACCCTCATAAGGTCGTCTGTCCATCTCGTGGGTGGCCGTCCTATGCTTCGCTTGCCGGTACGTGGTCTCCACTCGAGAACTTTTCTGCCCCAATCAGTTCTCCGCGCTATGTGCCCTGCCCACTGCCACTTCAGATTGCTAATCCGGCTGGCTATGTCGGTGACTTTCGTTCGCCTGAAGGATCTCCTCATTTCTGAATCGATCTCGCAGGGAAACCCGAGCATAGCCCGCTCCATAGCTCGCTGTGCAACCTTGAGCTTGTTTATCAGGCTCACAGTAAGATACCACGTCTCGGTGCCGTAGGTCATCACTGGTAACATACACTGGTTATAGACTTTTGTTTTAATTAATAGTAAATTAATAGTATATGTAATGAAATAATGTTTTTATAAGCATTAAAATATTTGCACACATAAATGTGGAAGAATATGTTGATATACTTAAATATTTTTGTAACATCTCATTTACACACATATTCTGCGAATAAATAATTTTCTTTTTTTCTATAAAACGGACCAACTATCTAGCAATATAAAGTATCAATAACATTATTCTAGCCAGGATCTAGCCACACATTTCTGTTATATTGTCCACGGTAAAAGTCGTAATTCTAAATTCATGTACCAATTTCGTCGTATATTGGTTTAGTTTTGAATAAACTTTAGCAATTCGAAATCCCATTCAACGTTAGTTGGAGGTCGTTTGATGGGTTTTTAAAATTTATTCCTAAACATTGAAAATGAATGCCTTTTGCTTCTTATATATTGGTATTGTGCTTGATAAAATATTTTACAGAAAAGAAAAACTCGTAGAATTTACATTTACATCAGAAATATGTTAGCACACAATACAAAATACTTTTCGTGTTTTTAAAAGTGTATAAAATTGGGTATTATCAAGGAGTGTATTAATACTACGTAGCAAATATAATAGCAAACCCGAATTTCGTATGAAGTTTGACTTAAGTGACACAACACACTTGACAGACAAATATAAGCCGTTTAATTTGGAAGTAGGTCTAAAGGCATTTAGATTTTAGACAACTAGTGTCATAATATGATTTTGGTGAATAAAAAAATAGTTAATTCTTTTATTTTTATTTTTAGCAAACTTAATTCTTTTATTTTTTTATAGCAGTCGCATTATGGATGTCAAGAAATATACATCGCCTTTAAACGTAAAAGATTTTATATACATTAAGATCTTACGTCCGCGTCGCTTAGATAAATAATAATTTTAGATGCCACCTTCTTTACTCCACCCTGAAAAACTAAAACACGGCAATGGTAAACGCAAAGTTAGGATGAAAATGAACCATTCCTTTTGGTAAGTTATTTTGCTAAAAAAGGAATTCTTTAACCGAATCAAAATAAGTAGGTTCTCAATTCAATTGCACATTGTTTATTTTTTTTATTCGACCAATAACAAACCGATTTCGATGGTTCTTGTTTGGAAATACAGGCCTAAGTTTTCTAATTAGTCCTTTATATAGAAGAACACATTAACAATATTTTATTCTGTTTCTATTCTATACCATATAATAATAAATACTATATACTATATAAAATAATTTTAACAGACGACTGTATCTTTCATATTCTTTGGTCTTATTTGTTAGGCAATTGCTTGGCTATTAAAGCGCCGATTCTGATTCTGTTTCTTTTATTAACGTTCCTAACGTTTAGTTTGTATGGAAAAAAATAAAGTATTATTTTTCCCTGCTGTTTAAGATATCTCCGTCAAAAATAAATTAGCCTAATTGTTTTAAGATAGTAACATTACATACAATTTGACTTTTTTTATAACATTGGAAGGCAAACAAGCAGACGGATTTCCTGATGGTAAGAATTTCCCGCCGCCTAAAGACACCAAAGGTGATAATGGTGCGTTTCCAACCAGAGGCCGGGATGTTAGGCCTCATGCAAAAGTAAGTTAACCGACTACCTTACCCTCCGAACCGGAACACGTCATGACGTTATGGCGGCAGGAATAGGTAAGGCGGTGGTACCAATCCGGGTGAGTCGCTGCGAAACTCTACCACCTAGTCAGATGTTACGGTGTTAGTGACGGCAAGCCTATGCTCGCCTTTTACGAGCTGCCTGGCACTGGAAGGCAGATGGTCTATTCTACAAAGGAGCCCCGACCAACACGAGGGAGGGGGGGACTGTTTCTCTTTGTGTAAAACTAGCTACCATAACTGAGTTTATAGTGTGCATAAGAATGTGGATAGATGTAGGTACCCGGGGAGACCAAGGCTGATATTTCACGAGCAGATCAATCAGATATTATCCAAGTGTGGTGTCAAGAGTCTCCGAAACCGGCGTGTTTGTATGAAAAGGGTAATGAATGTGAAGGAAGCAAGACAGGTTTGTCAGGATCGTGAGGTCTGGCACTCGATACTCTCTGCCTATTCCGTAAGGGACTTGGTGTGAAGATATGTATGTATGTATGTATAATAATTTGAAAAAAAAGGATTATTACAGAAAGCCGTTACGATGCTATAAAAGTGAATTTCCATGGCTATTAACAATTTTCAATCAGTACAGCAATCGCAACACAATCGATTGCTATTTCCCAGATAAAATGGAATTATTTAAGCGATCGTATATTTTAAGTGGTTTGAATTAGCAATTAACATTTTGCGCATTTTTCTTTACAGAATAGACTATCTTCATTCCTGCTAGGTAGCTCGTAAAATGTGTGCAAAAGCTTACCGTGACATCTGACTAGAGAGTTTCGCAGTGACTTTCCCGGATGGCTACCACCGCTT
>NJDD01001084.1:6736-18708 GCA_002245505.1 Calephelis nemesis | reverse complement strand
GCAGATTGATTATGTTTGGCAGCCGTCCCGGCGAACTCCGTATAGCTTGACATAACATCTACCGAAAGTTTGTTTGAAAAAATTTAAGTTTTGTTTTCCATTTTCTCTTTAGTTTTCGCGGTTCAAGAAAAATAATTATAATTTTTCATTTGAATAGATTAATGGTTGATGCTTACGGCCATGCCAAAAAAAAAATGTGTCGGGTTAGTAAGTTTTTATATTTTTTAAAGTTCAAAAATATATTTTATATCACATAATTCTTAAAACTTCTTAACATTTTCAATGGTTTTAAATATAATGTACGAATATTAAAATTGCATTTCTCGTAAGTAAGTATCTAAATAGGTGTATCTCAAAGAAATTTGGAACTGATTGCCATAAAATTAAAATGCCACCTTTGGGGACATACTGTGTAAAAATATTTATCAAAACTAGATCAGTTTTTGAAATTTATAAATTAAATTTTGCTTTAGCTAAACTTAAAAGAAAAAAAATTAAGTTAAAATAAAATAAAGCTAAATTGTTGTTGGTAACAGTATTTGTTATTTTAATTTACAAAATTATATTTCATATTACAATTCATGTATCTTGTAGGCCCCCTCGCATTTTAACTACTTTTTTATTAAGATTCACGGCCGCAATCAGAAAAGTCTTTTGATCATTCATTAAGTCAACATTTTACATACAAAATTATTGTGACCTCATGAATGAATAGTAATAAACGTCCCTGGTTTATATTTCATCCTATTATAGTAATGAATGCGAAAGTTTGTTTGTTTGTTACTACTTAACGCAAAAACTGCGAAACCAATTGTTATGAAATTTGGTACACACATAGAGGGTAACTTGGATTAAAACATAGGATAGTTTTTATCCCGAAACAATGTTCGTATGGGACAACGCGCGCAACGCCGAGGGCTACAGCTAATTTGCCATAATTATAAATATTATGTTCGTCTATAAAACCATAAATGCATGCGATATATATAGCTTTAACCAGTTCTAACCAGTTCCGCATTCATTTTGTTAGTCAAATTAGTTAAATTTGAGCATTGAACGTCTGATTCTAACTCAAACATAGTATTCCAGTAATTCCCCACTTGCCAAGGAACTAAAATAACATCAAACTTAATTAAACAAACCCCACGGTTGCACGTAACCACATATTAAACTTTGTTAGTCTTAAATCTGTCACAGTCTAAAGGCTTTCATAACCCGCGACAATAAATTAACCATAGAGCTGTGGTCTCGTATATCAAGTGTTGTCACAGTTAGTAATTTACTTTATAAGCACATGTTACGGTGACGTTTCACAGGGACCGAGTAACAGATATTTTTGCTAGGGTGTATTAATTATTTTTGATGTTCAAGATATTTTGTAACGTTAGCGTATCTTGTTACCTGCTTTAATGTATAACCTTCTTTAATTTTACGCCCCTGACGGAAAAGTTAGGAATTATAAGTTAGACATGTATACATTTGAGATCGCGCGCACGTATTGTGTCTGAAGTATAGGAAAAAAAAATTTTTTGATTAAGTTATTAATTTCTACTTTAATTAACAATACCTGGTTAGGTTAGGGTTTCACTTAGTTTTGCTACTCACTTTTCTGTGAAACAATAAATATATATTGGAAGGCAAACAACCAGACGGGTTTCCTGATGGTAAGAAATTCACGTCGCCTAAAGACACCTAAGATAGTAATAGTGGGTTGAAAACCCGAGGCCGGGATGTTAGACCGTGAGCACAAGTAAGTTTACCGGCTGCCTGATCCTCCAAACCGGAACATGTCAATGGCAAGTGCTGACGTTATGGCGGCAGGGATAGGTAATGCGATGGTACCAATCCTATGTAAGCCTATGTTCGCCTTTTACGAGCTGCCTGACAGGAAGGAAGATGGTCTATTCTGCAAAGGACCTCGGACCAACACCCCGTGTTGTGGTTGTTTTAAAATCCATTTTTTTTTCTGTGTCTAAGTATTATAAATATCCACACCCATAAATGTCCGCACCCATCAAGAGTTGAACCTAAGCCTAGAGGTAAGATGATGGTGTTAGGCGTGTATACAAACCCTTCAACCAACGAGCCGATCAAAGCTGAACTTTTAATAAACTTAGCTTATATACAAGCTTGTTTTAGAGATATATAAAAGATGTATTTTATACAGAGTGTTGCCATAATTCACTTTATTAAGGCACATGTTATGTTGACATTTCATGAGTAAATATATTCGCATATATTTGAAATGTGAGGGACGATTAATTATTTCTGATGTTGAAAGTATCTTTCATTTTATTTTTGTCAAGCTATTTCCGAAGTTCATTTAATAATGTTACTCTGGCGGTAACTGTGTAGGTGATTACTGAGCATAAGTAATTACATTTTGGTTATTTTTGGTGATATAATTATTTGATATTCTGTTAATTTATACACGCTGTTTCGGCGAATTTCGTACTGACTGTACCACGCTAATTTTCATTTTTTTAAACTGTTCAATTCTGCTATTCAAGGCTAAGAAAAATTTAAGAAACAAGATAATGGTGGTAAAATTGTTGCGCACTCACAAAACTAATTTTAAGTTATCGCTATCTTCTTTCAACAAAAGTAACAGAAAGAGACAAAACACTTTTAGTGCTGTCAAACTAGACCGTATACGTCATTTCTACAGACGTTTAATCTGTCACTCAAAAAACATTGATTAAAAAACATCTCAATTTGACATGTTAGGACTAATCTAACATGTTCAAAACGTTCCATCTCTTTTGTTTTTGTTTCATTTGAAATGGATAGTATGCATTTAAAACAAGTTTAGTTTGTGAACAGCAGAATTACCACCAATATCCTTAAAATTATTTTACTAATTGTAGGGTTGTAACTAACAAACTTGAATTAGGGTCGGTCGTTAGAACGTTTTTATTTTTAAAAAGATCTTATAGTCCAAACACAGGTTTAAGTGTTTTAACAGTATTTCAAGCCGACCCATCGCTTACAATTATATAAAGAGCAAATTTGGCCTCACATGGAGTATTGTTCTCAACTCTGGGCACGGGCTCCAGAGTACCAGCTCCTTCCGTTTGACTGCATTCAACGTAGAGCAATTCGAAATGTCAATGACCGGGCAATTACCAATCGGCTTGATCCCTTGGCGCTGCGTAGAGATGTTGCTTCCCTCAATGTTTTCTACCGCATCTATCATGGGGAATGTTCTGAGGAGTTGTTTGGTTTAATTCCAGCCGCTGATTTCCACCTTCGGACATCGCGACAGAGTTTAAAGTATCATGCCCACCATCTTGATGCGTGGCGATCTACAACTGTGCGATTCCGAAGACATTTCTTACCTCGCACAACATCTTTGTGGAATCAGTAACCGAGGGCGGTATTCCCAAACAATTATGACTTGGGGACATTCAAGAAAAGAGCGTACTCATTCCTTAAAGGTCGGCAACGCATTTGTGATACTCCTGGTGTTGCGGATGCCCGTGGGCGGCGGTGATCACTTTCCATCAGGTGACCCACTTGCTTGTTTGCCTTCTCTTATATATATATAAAAAAAATAATAAGAGTACTATTTGACTTGAAAAGGTAAAACATAAAACATAAAACTGCATAAAACATCATTCGAACAATAAAGGCACTGTCACACTAGAGCAGTTACCAGTCGTTTAAAAACAACCATCATAATGAAATATTTGATATTTTCCATCGTGGGCGCTTGGTAAAATTTCCAAATATCAATATTTTTTAATTAAATAACACTTGTACTGTTTTACGTATCACTTATAATTTATTATGTTATAAATAGCCAACCGGTTCCGCTTATCATAGCAACATCAACAGTACAAGTGACTCTTCATTTAAAAATATAAGCCAGTGAAATGATGTAAACAATTCTCAGGTCTAAGCATACATTTACGCAAGCTAGACAGCCAGCCTACGCATAGAGTATCGAATGCCAAGGGTCACGTCCCTTGGAGACCTAGCTAACTTATTTTACATCAATTACCCTTTTCATACAAACACACCGGTTTCGGAGACTTGACAATATCAACCTAGGTCTTCCAGGGTACCTTCACCCACATTAACATTATTTATCTGTTTAGTTTATGATTAATATTCCATACTTTTCACGTCATCGACTTAACCCTTAACTAGGCGCATTAAGAAAATCACACAAATAGGCGCATGAGGTCTTGCCTGACCCCAAAAAAGCATCGGTAATTGAGTGTCAAAAAGAAATAAAACTTTATGAATTTTATAGTAATTAATAAAGTATTTTAATAAAATAAAATAAAAAAAAAACAAAAACAAAACTGAAACATTATACTTAATAAATAAAATTAGAAAAATGAAACCTCTCCATAAACCAATTAATTTTGACAAAGCTGAGATCAACTAAAAAAAAAATTAATTAGTCTCATCAGCAGATTCTTCTATTCTACATCCAACGCAGAAGTCCATCGAGTGTTGTTGACAAATAAATTTACCACACCTGAAGCATTTTGTTGGCACTTTTTTGTAATTGTTTCTAGGACATGATGAATAGCGTCTGAGCTTAGCTGCTTTTGATTTTTGGACCGTCTCGTCCTCATCATAAACTTCACGGAGCCGTTTCTATGGTGTCGTTGGTGTAGCAGGAAGTTGTATGCGACGTTTTTAGTAATCTTCTACAAGTGCTGCAGCTAATTTTTTCAAGCAATCCGTCTTATATGTGTGATAGTCTTAGCAATATTCGTTTTGTTTATAACATTATGCATTGATGTCAGATATGTCTAAAATATGAAAAAAAACCTTTACACAATATAAAAATACACACATACAAAGAAAAATAAACAAAAATGAGCTAATAGAAACTAAAAGAACACACAAGGGTAAAAACTTACCTCTGCTAAAAATGTAACGTAGCTGGTCGCATGGGGTCAGCACTCTAGAGAGCAGCAATAGGTACGCAGGTGTTGATGATCTGGACACCACTAATTTGCATATCCCGTGGGGAGTGAGGAAGCTACAAAGAGCATGAGCGCGCTCTAAGCACTGTAAACATATATTTTTTCGATTTCAAGTGCGCCTGACCCCGTGCTCCTAATTAAGGGTTAATGAATTATGCTGTTTCTCTTGTATATTGCCTTTATTGTTTTGCATATACAATATCCGAAAAAGTTTGTTTTGCAACGCAAACTTTATAGTTAATGTAAACGAGGAGGTTAAAGTTCTGTAAAAGAGCGAGTTTACCACTGCCTTGCCAACATCTGCCAACATAAAGTCAGTGTTTGCTCATTGTCTAAATCCCTGCTAGAAGATAGGGTGGCCAGAACATTTTGCAAATATTAAAAAACGTGGCTATAAGTTACATTTACGGTATGTATAGGCGACCATTATCTTTAAACACCAAGAGAGTTATTTGCTAGCTCTTAATCTCAAACTTATGGCATAAAATAAAATGTTTTTTTTTTATGATATTGGAAGGCAAACAAGCAGACGGATTTCCTGATGGTAAGAAATTCAAGCCGCCTAGAGACACCAAAGGTGGTAATGGTGCGTTGCCAACCTGGGGCCGGGATGTTAGGCCTCGAGCAAAAGTAAGTTTACCGGCTACCTTACCCTCCGAACCGGAACACGTCATGACGTTATGGCGACAGGAATAGGTAAGGCGGTGGTACCAATCCGGGCGAGTCGCTGCTAAACTCTACCGCCTAGTCAGAATTCACGGTGCTAGTGACGGTGAGCCTTTGTTCGCCTTTTACGAGCTGCCTGGTAAGGAAGGCAGATGGTCTATTCTACAAAGAAGCCCGGACCAACACGGGGGAAATGTATAGTATTTTTGCTATTTTTCTAAATAGGTACTATAATTAAAATTCATTTTAAGAACAGGTAATGTTGCAACAAATCATCTTACCACTTGAATTTCTGTTCAACGGTAAATTTGAACAATATTTAACAAGGCTAATATTTCACCTGAAAAAGCTATTGTTTCACATAAAGATCATTCGAGCAATAAAGGCTCTCTCATACGAGCGCAATTACCGCGCGGTAAGCGAACATCGCAATTTTTAACGCTCTAAGTGGTAGCAATTGTAACACGTTTCGAACGCATATTGCAAACAATAAAAGGGAATCTGCTGGCCAGTAGACTGAAAAGCGTTTGATTACTACCTCTAGTAGTATGGAAGCTACAATGATAGCCTCAATTTAAGGAACAATGAACTACTGTAACCTGAATAGGGTGAGGATTCAGCCCAAATAGTTTCTACTTTTATGTTCAATTTCATCAATAGTGCTAAGAATAGGGTTCTCAATTGTGAAATGCAAAAATCTTATTGACATGATGCGAAAGAGATAATGTACAATACCACTAAATAGAACTTATGTAAGACCAGTTGTGGCACATCACACATTATTTGTCTTGTCATGACAGATTTTAAAAAACTACTGAAATGTAATATGTATGTATATGAAATGATATGCTTAATGTAAGGAGTATAATATTTCGGAAAAAAAACAAAAATATTATTTAAAAAAAATTGTGTGTGTACTTATGTACACGCGTTAGAAGTTATACTTCTTCGGCGTAATAAGATAAAAATCTTTTTAAAAATTTTAACTTTTGCCTTATTTTACATTTGTAAACAAAATGAAACTAACCATAGAAATTACTTTTACTTTGTTTGTACCTTTTTTTGAAAAACTAAAATGTTATCTATAGCTAACTTCATCATGTCGGTTTTTCGTGACGGTGTGTGCGCGCATCGTAAAAATTTACAATCATCATTTTTTCCTAATGTGAAAAAGAAGTGTAACTTCAAAAATAGATTATCAATTTCAACTTTACTGACAAAAACTCTTCAAAATGTGAAATGTCATGGCGTTGTTTGTGGTGTCGTGTCTTGTTTTTTTTTGTCCCTTTCTTGGGACTAAGACTTTTGGGCCATACTGCTTTCTCTTTCGTGTTATACAAGGCTTTTTTTAAATTAGTGCTTGAAATTATTACGCCTGGACATTTCATATTTAACTTTTTTTTTCATTAATTTAATAAAAATAATACACAATTTTTTTTCACAAAAGGTTTTGCAAAAGCTTTACATTGGTTTGTCTGCAAGCTTAACTGCCTCTCATAACCACTTAAATTGTAATATTTTAATATACAATCATAAATATACATAATGAACCGCATGTCAAAAAATGTTTTACTAAACAAGTAAAAAAAAACACGAACAGTAAAAAAATTAGACCTTAAATAAACAACATAAAGCAATTTTAGCTTGTAACATATTATAACATTCCACTTTCATGATGAACCAGCTGAATTATTTTTAACAAATTTTAGTATTCGTTAGCGATCAGTTGTCAATGGGTATAAAATTATTTAAATATACATCTTTTTCACGTCAACCATTTGAGTCGAGAAGACAAAAAAAAATAAATTTCGTCACGAATAATTAAAGTGTCTAGACGTAAATTCCAGACAAACTAATTAACACATATTTGCATTAATAAATTGCGCGAATCAATCTAATACTAAAGTAAACAATAACAAAATGTTTATGTTATGAGTGTATATTGTATACAGAGAGCAAACTAACGTATGGTGATTTTAAACATAATTTGTAAAATAAGCATTCTTAGCAGTTAGAGATTAATTGCAGATGTTATAATATTTAACATTTCAATACTGTCATTACATAGTAGGTAGAAAACCGAATTCAAAGGGCATACTGACGTTGATTTAGTCCAAGGTCATTTAACGTATTGCGAAATGGTGCTGAGATTTATCAAAAAGTCTGATAAACAGTTTGTAGGTAAAACGTATTTTAAATTAGAAAAGGTTCAAGGTCCTTTTCTACTGCACCCACACATTATGCAATATTTAAATTTAATATACATCGCCTGTGTGGTCTAGCGGATCAGTCAGAACAATAATGTTCATAATCCTGAACGGATGGAAATCCCATTGCGATGTGTTATCTGTCACCAAAGAATTCGCTGGCGTTGCGAAATATGTTTGAAAACGCTATGTGTTGAACGACCTTGTTTCAAACAATTTCACTCCTAAAGCGCCCATTGTACACGGCTGAGTACACCCCTAAAACTTGATATGTAAATATATTTTTTTCATTTTATCTTCTTATATAGCATATCTTATCCCTTATGGACTAATAAAATAGAAAAACAATGGAAAAATATACTGCAGTTTCATTTTGGGCGTTAATGGGTTAAAATCGGTTCCGAAATGACGAAGAAATTAATTAACATATACATAAAAATATAGGATTCAGACATTATACTCTTCTCCTTTTTTTGCAAACGTTTAAAATTATGAAAGGCTCCGTTGTTTCGGACATTTAGAAAAACGCAGATAAAGTATTGACAAAACAGATACACAATATTAATGTGGTTACTAAGTACCTGGGGATACTATTCCAAAATCACTGGCTTTTATTCTAGGGCAGTGTCAAGAATCTCCATAAAAACCATGTTTTTCTAAAATAATCTGTCTAAAGTAATCGTGAAACTTGTTACTTGACACACTCTGCGTAAATTTCAAGGGGCTATTGTATAATTTAATATGCCGTGTAAGATTGTGTGTGTTTTTTATGATATTGGAAGGCAAACAAGCAGACGGATTTCCTGATGGTAAGAAATTCACACCGCTTAGAGACATCAAAGGTGGTAATGGTGCTTTGTCAACCTGGCCGGGATGTTAGACCTTAAACAAAATAAAGTTTACCGGCTACTTTACCCTCCGACCGTAACACATCAACGACAAGCACTGACGTCACAGCGGCAGGAATAGGTAACCACCGCCTTACCTCCGGGCAAGTCACTGCGAAACTCTACCACTTAGTAAAATGTCACGGAGTTACTGACATAAGCCTATGATCGCCTTTTACGAGTTGCCTGACGGAAAGGCAGATGGTTAATTCTGCAAAGTAGCCCTTACCAACACGGGGAAAACCAACGGGGACACTTTTGGCTTTATTCGAGGGCAGTGTCAAGAGTCTTCATAACAACTATGTTTTTTTTTAAATAATCAGTCAACAGCGATCGCGACATATGTCACTTTGCGAACTCTGCCTAATTGTCAAGGGACTTGACATGAAGCTGAAGACCTTGCCTTGTATATGTGTGATAGAATAAATTAAAGTTCTACTTACAAATTGTATAGATACCTAAATGACAGTGAAACACAGTATAATGTCCAAATCCCTCAGTAAGAGCATTAGGCCGCAACTCGACGCATTGCGTCCATCCGAATGCATTTTGTATGAAGCACGCAGGGTGCCGACGTCTATTAACATTAGATCCAACGATGCGTATCCCAAATTCAACCGTACGTTAATATGCGTGTTTATTTGCGAGCGGTCACTGGCAATGTTTGGTTTGGATCAAAATTTGAATGAACGGAATGAAGGAATAAATTTTCAATGGAATATATTTCAAAGTTGGTTTTATGAAGAAAGAATGTAAAGTAAAATATCTTCACGCCCATATTCCGAAGATGTAGGCAGAGTCACAACCAGGGCACCCACGACTAGCCGAAGACACTCAGTCCTATGATGTGATAGGTGGCAAGCCTTTCGCCAACCAGGCACATATCCAATCCCGAGCAACATTTTTTTTAATCAGAAAATTGGAAAAAAATATTGTCTTTTTGTCGCCTGACCTGGGAATCGAAACCGGGACCTCATGCAGTAAAGTCCAACCCGAGCATGTAACACCATCACGTCAAAGTATCACTAACATATAACATGCTGCCACTTGGCAACGGTTTTCTTTCATAATCAAGAAATCTGCTTGCTTATCTATCTTATAGCATAAGTGCTCGCCACTGTGACGTTGTAAAGGACAAAAATCAGAAAATTCGTTCTTCCAAGAGGCTTCTACTTCCAACATTTAACCTTAGGTCGGCAATGCATCAGTACCATTTTTAGTGTGTACAGGCGAAATATATTTCTTATCAATGAATTTACATGATAAAAAAAAAACGTCGGTGTACTGTATACATGATAGCATTGAAACTTTAACACACGCACAAACAAACAGTTCACATACACAAACACAAACACACACACGTGTGTGTGTGTGTGTGTGTGTGTGTGTGTGTGTGTGTGTGTGTGTGTTCTTCTGGAAATTTCATGTTTGAAAGTTGATGTTATTAAGGTGATTCTTCACTACATTAAGAAACGGCTTTCTGGGCTAGTAACCGCTCAGAGAGCCGTTTAAAGACGAGTTTTTATTTTGATGATTAGATTATTTATAAAACTTCCGTGTAATATAATCTACCTCATTCTTATCTCTCTACACTTATTATTTGTTTGTTTATCGTGACACATTCTCTTTTAAACCCATTTTTTTATGTATGTACATCGATTTTTTCGAGGCTTCTGAACCGGTGTTCGTAATTATTTTTGTTTCATGTGGAATATTTTCGATTCGTTTCTTAAATTTATTCAGGTAGGCCCATTAGTTTTTATTTCATCAGCATAATTATCTACTTTCACCTATCCCGATGTTAAAAATAAATCCGGACCATTTTTTTTCTTTTTAGTTTTAGAGTCAGTTTTTATTAATGTAGTTATTTTTATTATTATATTTTTTTATGATATTGGAAGGCAAACAAGCAGAGAAGCGGATTTCCTGATGGTAAGAAATTCACGCTGCCTAGAGATACTAAAGGTGGTAATGGTGCGTTGCCAACCTGAGGCCGGGATGGTAGGCCTCAGGTCAGCCAAAAGTAAGTATACCGGCTACCTTACCCTTCGAATCGGGACACATCATGACGTTATGGCGGCAGGAATAGATAAGGAATAGATGTGTTTTCACAATATTTAGAAGTTTCAGTTCAATACTTACAGTTGAAGCACTAGGTAATGTAATAAGTACTACAATTCCATCAAAACCACTACTGGGCTGTCATAAAACGCAGTCGGCCAGAATTTTGCAGTATCCTACATTTTGATCCAATCACATTACCCCATTTATCGGCACACTGCACCTCTCATTGATATTAATATCACGTTCCGGGTGCAGAGTTAAAGGTAATTCTGAATTCACTTAGACATATAGATTTACATTAATACTAGCTTGCTGGTAAACTTTCTAAAGCTTGACATTAACAGCTACAAACAGTTTGTGTGGATCAATGCTTTATTTTTCCATTTTTTTCTGCAAGTATTTAACAACCTTCTTCTGACAACAGCTTTTACATTAATAAATAATTAACAAAATTGGTCGTCTGGCTGAGGCGTGACACGATGTCCACGCAAGTTGGGGATCTTTATATATGTAGATTAAAATATAGTTACTTAGTATAAATATAGTTATAGTTACACATATCACTTAGTTATATTTATTTATTTGATAGTCTTGTCTTATCACACACTCTTTATACGAAGTAATACAAATAAATGGTGCCATGTACCATGTACCGTGTTGCCACTTGCCATGCAGCATATTGCCATGTACCATGTTGCCATGTACCATATTACCATGTAAACTTCCACCGATAATCGGTTTGAACGAGATTTACCAAAAAGTTTTTCCAACACGCCCTAAATCGTAAACCGCAAGCAATAAACATGAACCAGAATAACTTTTATCTTATGATGCTGTCACAGAATCCCTCCAGAAATCGACTCGCACTAAGCCGCTTTTTATTTAACATTAACAGTAGATTAAGCCAACAGCTCATCTGATGTAAAGAAACAAAATTTGTCACTATTTTACAACCAGGATTTGATCTCAAGTGCAAGTATTTTATTTTTATAATATTAGAAGGCAAACAAGCAGACTTATTTCCTGATGTTTAGAAACTCACGCCGCCTAAAGACAACAAAGGTTATAATGGTACGGTTTATTGGTTGCCAACCTGAGGCCGGGATTTTAGGCCTCGAGCAACATTAAGCTTATTCTTCAACCGGAATACGTCAACAGCAAGCACTGATGTTATCGTGGCAGAAACAGATAAGGCGGTGGTA
>NJDD01001083.1:0-27535 GCA_002245505.1 Calephelis nemesis | reverse complement strand
TATATATATATATATATATATAAGCTTATAATATAAATCATGGTAACTTCTACTTTTAATCAGACTTTTTCGAAAACATTTATGGCAATCAATTACAATTCCACAAACCCTTGTAATTGGTTGGCGAATATACTCTAGTTATATGAACATTAATTAATTTAAATTTGCAGTCAAGTGGAATGATAATACTATCCATATTATGATCATATTCGATAAAACTTAGCTGTCTCAATAAATCAAGATTAGCTTCGCTCTCCCGTTCATTTTTTAATACAATTTACGAATTACTTATTTTTTTATTCGATTCTGGTTTTAATATCAAGTGATTATTTTTTGGTTCCAAACGTCTATTAGGGCAAGTGAAACGCAAGTTAATGGCATCACTACCACTAGCATTACTTAACAAATGATATTGTGGTGAATAACATGAACATTGCCCCTTAAAATCACCGCAAAAGCAGCTTAAATCTCTATATTTTATCTGCATTGTCTTACTAGTCATTAACGTGATAACTTGATGTAAATTTAACGTCCCCGGCAATGTTTTCAGGTTTCTAAGTTTTTCGAAATAATTTTCGATTTGACTGTCATCTACATTTTTGTAATTTAAAAAAAAAAATTGTAATCTTAAAGCATTGGGTGAGAAGGTAATGTATTTGAGATGCATTTCTTGCATCAGCACCGAAAGCAACATGTTTGTCTTATAGTACGTTTTACGGATCCACCAATGCCATCTGCAATGCTCTTTCCATGGCCACTTTCTCAAAATGACCACGTACAATATTTAAATCCCATTTCTTTTGGCAAAGTATTAAGTAAATTAAAATTGCCCTTTTGCCTGTATTGGGAGGTCGGCCTATCAGAAAAAAAGTGTAAAATTTTGACATCAGGTTTAGTTACTTTGATCTCATTCAAAATGGGGTTTAGATGGGCCCATGTATTTTCCGGTTTGTGGCTCGTATTATCAGATATTGTGCAAAATGATTACATATGCTTCTTATAAAAATAGTACCAGTATGTAAGTATACCTGGTTTTTAGACGCTCCAAAGTGAAGAGCTTGCACCTCTTCTCTCATTTTGCATTCGTAGTTTTCACTAAAGCCACAACTCACAAATCACTACTGCCTCATTCTCTTGTAAATTATTTATGACTGTTTGATAGTTATCATACTGGTGCTTCATTATAAATACATGTTTCTTAAATTTAATGATGTCAGCATCGAATTTACATTTCAGCTCTATGATCGTTGTTCTTTTTAAAGATTTCACTGTCTTTTTTGTCGTAGATCCATTTCCAATTTTTTTTACGTATTCATGGTCAACGCGTTCTTATTGCCACCAAGTTAGTTCCATATCATTATTATTTTGGTTGTACTGCACTTTGTAATTTTTGCACTGTTTACATAGATTTGCCGCGCAAGTGTAAGATTGCCGGTCACAAGTAATTTCATTTATTATTTGGTCCAGAGATTTTTGTTTTAGTTTTCCAAATAGATGCAAGGCTTTATATTTAAGTTCAATGTTGGAGTGTTTTATACATAAACATGTATTTCTTGAGTTCAGTTTTGGGTAGATGATATAAAAAGGCTTATATTTAAACAAGGTTGTGATCCCATATTTCCCACCCAGCTCCTTATATTTTTTAAATATATTCTGTAACGTGTCAACTGTATATCTTATTTGATGCTTTTGTTTTCCACGAACCTTGCATTCTTTTTTTCCTGCTGTTGTTCTTGTTACATCATCTCTTAACCAAAAATTTTCTATTTCTTTACAACATGTGGCCCTATTTTTTTTAACTTTGATCCGAGTCGATCTTTGAAGTCCCATTAGTTTTGCTATATAATTTTTGTTTCCAAATTTACAGTTTTTGATTATTCTTTTAAGCACTTCTTTTTCAATTGTTTTTTCACAATTCTTATATGTTTTTCGCAGTGTGTCTTCCAAAAACTCTTCTCTTGCTTTATATTTTTCAATTATAGTTAGTTGTTTTTCAATCGTCTTTTTAAATTTCAGCTGTTTTCTGTAAATGCACTTTCTTTGTGTGCTAAGCTTTTTGGTTAATTGTGTAATTTTATCCTGCTTTTCCTGTATTTGTTTAGTGAGCCGTCTAAATATCCGTCGTTGTTTCAGTAGTGAGGTAACAACTGCTTCTTTTTTTGATGTACCGTCAATTGGAAGTTTTTTATTTGACTTATCAGCTCTTTGTTTTCTTTTTTCTATTTTCCATTTGTTACGACTTTCAGTCTTTTCCTCTTCAGTCATTTCAGATATCTTCTTTCTCTTGGTTTTCATTCGCGCTAACTGTTTTTTTCGAACTTCTTCGGCCTTTTCAGGGTTTGTTTTTAATTTTTCTCTATATCTTTTAGCTCTTTCTGCAGGTGTTAACGCCATTGTTATCTAAAAACATTGAACTAATCTAAATGACAAATCTAACATCGCACTTACTCATTCAAAACACATCCAGTGTAAGTCACATTTGTTCGATTATGAAAAGACTAGACAAAATCCAAAACATTCGTAATAACTGTAAAAAGAATCATCACGATCTCTAATGTAAATTCGGATCATACATGATATGACATATCCACTCACACGTCCCGCCTGAATACCTATTATACCGTTGTCCGTCCGGCTAGGCGCGGCGCTGATTCGGTTGCTACCGCGTTCGCATGTTGTAACAAAAAACCTTAATATCTTCTAATCTATAATACGTAGAGTAAAAATAATTGCTAGGAAAAAATTATAGAAGACTATAGATTATATCTATGTATTTTTTAAGATCTGGAAAATTAATATTATGTATAAAAATAAGTGTAAATATTGAATTTGGAGAAAAAATATCATATAAATTAAATTAATTTACACCACAACGAAAACTTGTTGTGTAGTTTAACCAATTAAACAATGTCACAACAAAATGGACGTTTTTACCTTTAAAATGATGCATAGATCTTTATGTTTAATCAAGCCTAAGTAAATAAATAAATTAAAACAAAACACCTCTCTCTAAACAAAATACTGCTCGCGCTGTGATCAAAATATAAGCAAGATGGCCGCCCTAAGGTCTCGTTCAGACTTATTTACGCAAGTTAAAAAAAGGCGGTTATGTTTATTTTTAATTGGGGTTTTAAATTAAACACCAATAATGAAATAAATTTCTTGTTTTATTTAATAATCTTTATTAAATAAAATAAAAAAAATATCAAAATTTAACCAATTATGTGTGGTACGCCATGAAACAACCTTCAATGCATAAATTGATATCGCATTCTAGGCACTTCCATACAGTTCTTGCTGTGACTTTTCGCTGGGCGCACAACCAACACCGACTTTGTTTAAAGCCAGTTTTTACTGGAAAATGGCGATGTTCTACTTTAGGTCTAGTCGTTGGTCTTGTCATCTGTCCGGTTTTCATATTAATCAGTCGTGGTTCTGTCGTAAGGTCAACATCTCGGTGTATTTTCAACAAATTTTCTGCCAAAGTTATCCTGAACTGTCTATGTGATATGGTGGGATTCGCCGATTTAAATATTACGAAACAATTGAATATCCCCCGTGTTGGTCCGGGCTCTTTTGCGGAATAGACCATCTGCCTTCCTGCCAGGCAGCTCGTAAAAGGCGAGCAAAGGCTTACCGTCACTAACACCGTGACATTTGACTAGGTGGTAGAGTTTCGCAGCGACTCGCCCGGATTGGTACCACCGCCTTACCTATTCCTGCCGCCATAACGTCATGACGTGTTCCGGTTCGGAGGGTAAGGTAGCCGGTAAACTTACTTTTGGTCGAGGCCTAACATCCTGACCTCAGGTTGGCAACGCACCATTACCATCTTTGGTGTCTCTAGGCGGCGTGAATTTCTTACCATCAGGAAATCCGTCTGCTTGTTTGCCTTCCTATAACATAAAAAAAAAAATATATATGGCAATATTAAATAGTCGACGGAACATTTTCTTGTACCATATTCTATTACGCTGACGTTCCAAGGGGTGAGCAGATAAGAATTGGTCTTTCCTGTCCACTCCTCCCATGACCTTGTTGTAGTCTAGGACAACGCTTGGCTTATAGGTCAGGCGGTCATATTTTTGTCGCGTAACGATTTGCAGGGAATGGTATGTCGAGAGCATGCTAACTATGTTCGCATCTCGCCATACAATTACCGACAAATCGGAACAGTAGCTTGCCAATACTTCACCCTGTCTCATCGTTATAGTCTTCAATGAATCGGGAACGAATTCCCGATTGAGTCGTAAGGTCCCAAAACAGTCAGTCTGTTGTCGTTTTAGACACCGCGCTAATAATGGACTATTGTTAAAATTGTCCATTATTAACGTGTGTCTGCGGTGAAGTAAAGGTTCTACTAAGTCGTACACAATTTTGGCAGTAGCATTGCTGGGACGTACATTGCTACTGCCAGTTATGTCACGTTCAGTCGTGTCTGTATCATCAGGTATCTCGTCGGTGTCTAGAGGGTTAGTATCAAGAAGGTTAAGCTCGCCAGATGTCGTTGCTGTTGCAGTCGCAGTCCCAGTCTTTGATTTCCCCGCATAAATAAAAAACTTCCAAAGATATCCAGAGGAAGACTCACAAAGCTCATAAGTCTTCACTCCGACTTGCGCAGCCTTTGATGAAATTTTCTGAGCGAAGCCTAGTCGCCCATGCCACTTCAGAAGGGATTCATCAATGACGATTTCTTAGGAAGGGTAATAGAAATGTGAGAATTTGTCGTTAAAATATGTAGTAACTAACTATTTTAATTTTGCACAGTTTGTCAGGTTCTGTTATAGTCTCATTGTCGACAAAATGGATCAGTGACTTCAGTAATAAAAATCTATTATACCACATAATTTTTCGGAAATAAGGCATAGTGCCGAAACCATTAAAGCTAAAATATGACTCCTTTTCCGGTAGGGGATATAACCCTTGAAGAATAGATATTACTAGAAAACTGATCATTTCGTCCCTGTCTGTCGGTTTTGTCGGTTTGATCTTTAAGTAATTTAATTTTCTGGTCGGCATATCTATTAGTCTCTGTGCAAATTCTGTCTATAAAGTCGGTGTCTATCATTTTATAAAAAATGTCGACAACTGTGGTCTGGTCAGTTATCGAAAATGTTGGTCCTGGAGTCCAGTAAAATTTTCTCGTCGTCCTGTAAAGATCTGTCGGTCCTTCTTCCATTCAAAATTGTAAGAGTCAGGTGGTGCAATCTCCCTGATTGCTTGGTCATTTCGTCGGTCTTCTGTCTCTAGTATACGAGCCTCGTACAACGTCATGTCAGTGTCAAGGGCAGGCTCCACCGTAGCACTGTGTGAAGTCATGGCAGGGAGAAAGCAGTCCTCGTCTTCAGTGTCCATGTCACAGACACTTAGGTCGTCAGTCAGTTTAAACAGTTTAAACCAATGGTCTCGTCAGCGTTCTTCTCGGTAACCTCTGGAAAAATAATTTTTATTGTTATCAATTCGTAGTTTTCTATATTTGACTTCGTGATTAATTAATTTAATAATCCGTACCAACTGAAATACGTTTACTTATGGAAGACGCCACAGTTAGGCCTCATTTACGGAACGCGGCGCGTCGCGCGTCGCGATAGGCTGCGCGGTCCGCACTAAATTCAAATGTAGGGCGTTGGATGAGTGCGTTTACGGTGAAGCGATTTTGCACGCGTTTGCTTGAAATGGAGCGTGTTTTACGGCCGAGCCCGCGGATGGCATCGTCACGTCTCACGCGGCGTTTATTGCGGCGATTCTCGATGAAGCGATGCCTGTGGCGGAACCTTCTGCCAGTCTCATTTGGTAATCGTACAACACAGACTTAGTTACCGTCGCAATGGAGTATGATATGATCGATTTTTTTTAGAAGAAAATTGTATCTTAAAAAGTGAGTTATTTAATATAAGGAGTGGCCCAGTGTTTACAGCAGCGGAACATGAGAAGTTTGGGCAATATGCAACTCTTTATAAGTCAATAAGAGAAAGAGGTTATGATGTGTTTCATGGTTATACACGGATGTCTAGTACAACTTTTGATTACATAGTAAACAAAATACAACACCGCATCAGTACTTGTAACAGCAATATATCTGCCGAAGAAAAGTTACTACTGACTTTAAGGTAAGAATAAAAACTTGTGTTTTTTTAGATCTTTTAATCAACATATTCTTATAAAATCAACTAATTTTTAACTAATTAACTAATTTGACACATTGACTTTCTATTAATATGGACAACTTTTTGTATTACCCCTTAAGGTTGAGGCTACATTGAGGCGCGACACGAACTGCGATACATGAGCGATTGAAACAAACAAATGTATCAATGCTCACGTATGTGGCTTCTATGAATATCAGAACAATCTGTGTAGGCACATACGTCAGCGTTCGTACATTTGTTTCAATCGCTCATGTGTCGCAGTTCTCGTCGCGAATCGCTAAATGATTAAAAAATAACGCGTTAAATGTAGGTAGGTATAATAACATAATTATTATATTTTTGTAGTAAAATAATTAAGTTATAAGTTCACTGTGCAGAACTTTCATTTTCATTTCCATCATCCGCTGCAGGAGCCCTGTGTTCATCTTGAAAATCAATATTAGGTCCTGATATACTATTTTGTGTTGAAGCACAAGGTAACATGCTCGACGAACCACCAGCATTGTGTGAATCCGATGTAAAGTATTGGGGTTGAGATTGAGATACAACATAATCGCCCATAACAGGTGTATTATTCTCAAACATATTAGCGTACTCGTTCTGAGTTGTCATTTCCAGTATCATTTCACTTACTTTGTGACGAAATCGAAGTTTTTGTAGGTTTGTTAACCTTTTAAACGGAGGTAGCATACTCATAAAGAACATGTAATCTTCATCATTTTTCAGTTCTTCTTCTTTCTTATCTTGTATTCGTGCTTTAATTAATTCAAGTTTTTCCTTCTTTAATCTCAACATTTCATTCCTCTGGTCAGAAAGAGAACGTCGAGGTGCACTATCACACGTCGACAGATTCGTATCAATAGATGGACGTGATTCTGTCGTTCTTTCATCATCGTCATTAATAGTAAAGAGTGGTGACATACTATCTTGGGATAAATTAGCTGGATTAGACAAATTACCAGAACTTGGTGCCGGTAAAACTTCGTCTTGAAGAAATCTCATCAAATTATAATGTTTCCATTGCGTATCTTCACTTGCAGCGCCCAACCGAGGTGTGGGCTTCTTTTTCAATTCCTTTCTGTACTGATCGCGGAGGTGCTTCCATTTTTTTTAACTTCTGTAACTGAAACAATCGACAAGGTAAAAATATTAAATGGAACAATAAATATGGCTGTGTCAAACGATTCAGGCAGTGGTATATATAAGTATCTCTGTCTAATTATTTAGAATGCTCACGAATTAGACAGACATACTCATACATACATACATACATGAAATGAAAGATACTTGCAGAACTTTTCGGACTTCTACCATTACTGTCAAAAGCCCGAAGTACGGAAAATCCTAGGATCCAACGCGTGACGGTAAAAGTCCGAATAGTCGTACTTACATTTCGGACTTTTACCACCATTTAGTTGGTAAATCCTAGGATTTACCGTATTTCGGGATTTTACAGTAACATATACACATAATCACTTTCAAATATATTATTATATAATGTATTTTTAGAATTTTCATAACTAGGGTTTTATTACATAAAAACATTAGGTAACTTAAAAAAATGACTTATTTTATTTTGTTTCAGTTTTCTAGCCAACGGAATACCGTACAGAAGATTAGCTTATCACTACCGCATAGGTACAGCAACAGTATCCAACATAATAGTAAAACATGTTCAGCAATATGGTCTGAGTTTGTAAATATACATATGCCGAAACTGTCAGTACAAGATCAAGAAAAGATTGCGAATGACTATTTTGAACTATGGGGATTTCCTAACTGTATTGTATCTATAGATGGGAAGCATTGTAGAATAAAGTGCCCTTCTAACACTGGGTCTAACTTTTACAATTATAAAGGATATTTTTCTGTGGTTTTGCAAGGGATAGCGGATGCACACAAAAGGTTTATAGCAGTGGAAGTAGGTGGGAGAGGTCGTCAAAGTGACGGTGGAACATTTCACTATTCAGTGATAAACAGTCTAATCGAAAGTGACGAATACAATATTCCGCCAGAAAGTCGTGTTCCAGGGTCTTCGTATACTCTACCGTATGTGCTGATAGGAGATGAATCATATCCTTTAAAAACTCATTTACTTCGACCATTCCCGTCAACAAATCTGACTGTCGAAATAGAGAATTTTAATAAACGACTCAGTCGTGCAAGGAAATGCATAGAATGTGCTTTCGGAATAATGAATGCAAAATGGCGAATTTTAAATAAACCCATTGAAACTAAATATCTAAATGCATGTATTATAATTAAAGCCATATGTCTCATTCACAATATTATAATCGACATAGATGGACACACTGACAAGGACTATAATCGCCCAATAGTGATGGAAACTTCTAGAAATCGTCATCTGAGAAACAATTCTTCTACGTCAAATGCAATTAGCACACGTAATATGTTTATGGCTTACTTCACAGAAAATCAACTATAATGTTTTTTTTTGTATATAGAATAGGTATACTATAGACCTAATTATCAACATACCTACTTGTTTAATGGGATGCTCCATACCGCAGTTAGTACATACATTTACCTATTATATTACGTTTGTTTAATATATGAATGCTATTTAAAATTGTCTAATGATAACTTATTACTAATGCTAAATAGTAGGTACTTACTGAATAGTGATGGAACTACTCTGTAGCACATGTAAAGGTTGCTCCACAAAAGATAAATGTTGTGTGGAGGCACCATAACAAAGAATAATAATAATATAACTATTTGTATTACTGTTTAACTTGTGAACAAATAAATATTTAGTAAGCATATTAAACAGCTTGTTATTTAAATAGGTACCTACTTACCATCCATATCCACGATTTCTGATACTTCCACCCACTTTCGTTTGGTTATCACTCTATTTTTATGCTGTGAATGACCAGCCATCCACAATTGGGGTCGCTCCTGTATTGCAGAAATAACTAGTTCCAATTTTTCGTAATTCATGCTGTAAGTTGCGACACGTGCGCTCCCATCTCTCGCTAACCTAAAACTAAGTCGGTAAACTGAGAACCCCGCGTGCGCCGCAGCGATGCCCGCCGCGTGCTTCGCTACACGCTTGAGAATACGACGCGGGCGCAGCGGCGGGCCGCGCCACTCTTCCCGCCTCGCGTCTCTATAAACAACATCGTATATTGCTATAAGTTTGTGTTTACGCGTGCGATGATACGTGCCGCTTCACGCGCCGCCGCTACGTAAACAATAAAAACGTCCGACGCGCCGCGAGACGCCACGCCACACGCGACGCGCGACGCCCCGTGTCTCCGTAAATGAGGCCTTACTTCGTTATTAGCCTCTGCTACCATATTGTCTCCTGAAATAAAATAATGCTTAAACAAATTGATTATTTCAAGTTCAAATTAAACTCATCTTTCACTAAAATTTACCTGTGTGAATGTAACCAGAATTGGCCTTAAGAGGAGCAGAAAGACTTCAAAAAGGTGAAAACAATAAAAATAAAAAGGTAAAAAGGTCAGGAACAAAAAATCTATTTAACCATTAGAGGGGTTTCATGGAGAATGTTCAGACAGTATGCGTTTTTTTTTAGGAGTCTTTGCCATCAAGTCTCTATTTATTTCCGTATCCAAACGGTTGGGATCCAAACTGTCTAAAGAGCTGGGGGAATTAGGGACGGTATCGATTTCTGGCGTACCAATACGCAGCAGGTCTCCTTGTTCGTCTAGGTCTTCTGTAACAAACAAACAAACATGAGTTTTAAGATACTTTTAAATCAATAATACCTAAACCTAGTAATAGATTTGCTTACGTATCTCGACGTCTCTGGGTGGTGATTGTGGAATTTCATCTGTAACAGACAACAATAGGTTAAGTCATTAAACATAAGATTGTAACCAGATTCCGTTAAATTATAATACTTACGTATCTCGACGTCTCTGGGTGGTGATTGTGTAATTTCATCTGTAACAGACAACAATAGGTTAAGTCATTAAACGTAAGATTGTAACCAGCTTCCGTTAAATTATAACACTTACGTATCTCGGCATTCACTACGATTTCGGCGTGTCTGGGGGGCACCAATTCGATATCCTCTATAAAAAATAATGTTAATTCAAATATACAACAAGAACAATAATTATTATTAACTAAAAATCACTCATCATCATTACCTAATATAATAATTTTCTTTCGCTGATTGCTGCTGGCTGCTTCTGTGAACTCACACGGTTCAAGATTTGGCGACGCCAATCTGCGAGAAAAGGAAAGCATAGTAAACACAAATTGCTAAATGATTGTACATTATGTAGTAAATAAACTTAACGCGCGCGTCTTTTGCGTGGTGGCGCGTCAGGCATTATGACACGAGTTACCTCAGCGTCACGTTTACGCGTAAGAAGTTCCTTCTTTGCTTCAGTCGGCAGTGCTGCAACACGCTTTTGTGTGAGTTGCCGCCGAGTACGAATTAGATCTAATTCACTGCTGCAAAGAAATAGAATCCTGTAGCATCAGACATAAAAGTCAACAATAAATCTGTGTTAAATATACTTACCTCTCTGCTTGGGAGGGCTGACTGTCATGTCCACCGCGTACTGTTGGGCCTCCCCGGCGTCCTCTTGGGCCTCCCCGGCGTCCTCTTGGGCCTCCCCGGCGTCCTTTTGGGCCTCCCCGGCGTCCTCGGCCACCACAACTGCCATGGCCTCTATGAATTCCGTGGTCAGACGGTACATCAGGTGGTCTACAATATTATATATCTATTTAAAACTTGACTAAATGTTATCCATAAGATGAATCAATAAATAAATGTACGAAAGTAGATTTTTACCAAAATTACACAGATATAAAAATACCTTATAGCTTGAGATGATCCCCTCCCACCTCTGGTGCGAACCCCTCCGCGACCTCTGCGACTTCCACGAGTCAATAGTTTCAGTTGGTGATCTTAAATTAGTGTATGTATTAATTTTACCACGATTATATAAAAAAAAACTATAATATTGCGCTAAAGAAGCATTCAAGTACCTAAGAACTTGAGATGGTACGCTCCCACCTCTAGTACGAACTCCTCGTCCGCCTCTGTTACTTCCACGAGCCAAAACAGTTTCAATTGGTGATCTAAAATTGGTGTATTTAAACTATCAATATCATCAAGGAAAAAGGCAATAATGATGTGCATAAAGCATTAAAAATATCGTGGTCAGCAGCTAGTAACTTATAAAAAATATTCACATTGTTATAGAGCAATATTAACCCTTAGTTACTCGCACGAAGGAAATCACACAATTGCTCGCACGGGGTCGTGCAGTACCCCAGATTAATATTAGACATTTAAATGTTTCTACGTGGTTAAATAAAACAAATATTATTTATTATTAAATTACTATTCTTTAATTATATAATTATTAAGAACATGTCGAATCAGAACTAAAACAAAAAAATAATAGAACAAAAATAATAAACTTCTAAACATAAGGCCACTTTTTGGTAATACTGAGATCAAAGTTAAAATTACAGTTAAAATTAACAACTATGACATTCGCTATCATCACAATTTTCGCAAGATACGATGGAGTGGTCATTGCATACAAATTTACCGCATTTGTTGCACTTAGTTGCCACTTTACGATCAACCTTCTTTGGACAACTTGCACACCGCCCACGTTTTGCAGTTGATAATGCAGTGCGATTCTCTATATCATGCACCTCCAAAATACGCTTTTTTATTGTTTTTGGAGTTGCACTGATGTTTATGCGCCCTCGTTGGTAACTTTCAACCAGTTCTGTGGCAAGTTGTCGTAAAAAAAGTCGTCTCACGTCTTCAGCTGCGCTTATCTCGCTGACGTTGTCGTGATCGCTTTGGACGACCTCATTGACTTCACCTTCTGATTCTGAGCCTCCTATATACTGTTCCTCATCAGAAGGTTCTTCTAACCATTCCAAAATATTTCTTTCTTGTCTATGGACCATGACCATGATGAATAATAACTAAAATAAACAAGAAAACAATGTAAAAATGCAAATAAGAAATTCATTTCTATATAAAAAATTTGAATTCATGTAAAAATATAATAAATACTGTGAAATAGAAGTTTTATTTTCATAATAAAACAATAGTAGGTATAACAAATTTATAGAAGAATGAATGTAAAAATCAACAAAATATATAACTTACCTTGCTCAATAAAAATTACGTAACTACTCGCATGGGGTCACGGCTCAAGAGGGCAGAGACGTGACCTATCACCACAACGTCACAACGGGCACTGATTTGACATCTAGAGGGCGCGGTAGGAAAATAGCGGGGGGGCGTAAGGATTCGATATATGAGTATAGTTTTTTTTTAGGTAATAAAGCGCGGTGACCCCATGCGAGTAATTAAGGGTTCAGAAAATAATTATTACGATAATGCACGACACAAATGGGCGTAAAACCGTAAACCGAATTATGATGAAATTGTTAAAACACCAAGGGAAATAAAGTTAAGTGATACCGTCAAGAAAGTTAAAAATGATATCAAAAGTTAATAAGCATAACATTATTTTTACACAAATTTCAACAAAAAGAAAAAAAAAACACCAGCACCAGTGAAAAACAAATCAAGACAAAACCGCAAAACATTAACTAAAAAATATTGCAAACATATTTTGCCGTTTGTACACACCCTTATTTCAAACCATTTTAGTTCCGTCCGTTGATATCAATCTATCCATATTTAATCACCTGAGGAACACAATGTCATTTTTAAGGAACCTTCTGTGAATATAGTATATTTTTGTTTTTGAAGTGTATAATTATCTTTATGACGAACTATTACTCGTTGTATAAACCATATTTTACTGAAAAACCACGTAAAAATATATAAAATTGAGTCAACAATAAAAATGGCCGTTCTTACGCCATTTTTTTCGAAATAGCTTTACTTTGAATTCAAAACATGACTCAATTTTACTCTTAAAACTGTAAAATGTAAAGGTAATCTTATAGAACAAATCATCTAGTTTGTTTCGATGTATAATAATCTATGAACTAATAAATAAAACTAAAGTACTTACGACATAATTGCTGGAGCTTCAAAAACACTTGTTCACAAAACACCAAGCGTAAAGTGGACTGAAGTAAACATTTTTTTTTATTCGACGACGCTTTTTACACTGCCATCTAGTTACTATTTTGTAAAATAGTTCATCAGCTATCAATTTCATAACTCAAACACGCAAAAAGTACCGCATATTGTCAACAGATGACGGTTTTATAAAATTTGTCGCTATGGATGCTAAAGTATCCACGGACGTACAACGCCTTCTTGTTTTTGGATACCAAAGTATCCCTGGACGTGTGAGTGGGTATAAAGTGCCAGTAATAAATTTATAAAATAATGAACCATAGTAATTAGTGACTATGAAAAAAAAAATCTTTCTAAGTTTTAAACTATAATTAATTCCTAATCATCTTATTTTATCATCACCAAACAGTTATCATACAATATAATCAGTTAATAAGATTAAATACAATAAAAACACTCATCCAGATGATAATGTTCATACACAGTAAACCAGTTGCATGAATGACACCAGAAAAAAGGACTTTGAATTAAAAATCTGATATCTTCTTTAGTCATAGCCATTACAAAATGGAATGGTATATCATTAAAATTATTATTTCCACAGCCATGACATCGTTCTGATAATATAAAATGAGTCCACTGCCAGGGCCAGTTGTAATTGTTGCCGAGACAAACATAAAAATCTTTCTTATCTAGAAACTGGGATTGTTACTACTAGGTACCTGTAAAGAAAAAATATAGGTCTTATAATTTTTTTAAAAGTATATATCGTCGGCTTCTTGCATGAAGTCATTATGTAACGGGTAAGTTAGTGGTTATTTTGATTTGCCCATATTACCCTAAATAGCAAGCTGCGTAACGCCTAAAATAAATAAGTCAAAAATTAGAGAGATTTTGCGTTTTGAACAATATGTCAAAATAAATTCATCCATGAAAATATCGTATTGGTGGATTTTTGCAGTTAATGAGTTCTTGCAATAAGCCGACGGATTGTTATTTTTTTTGAAGTGAAAACTTCTTTAGCGGCGTTGCACACTTTTTGGAATGGGTAAAAACTTCTAAACCAGGTCACGTTTCCTGACACGATCAGGACACGTGACCTGGCCGAAATTTTCGTAAGACGGCGCAGGCCGCTTGCGCGAACGAGTTCGTGTTGTCGAGATGTGTTGTTGAGATGTTCGTGTACGATAGCGCAATAAATGAATATTGTATTTTACTATATAAATGATAGTACTTTCATAATGATAATAAAAGCAATTCGTCGAAAATTATTTCCTAACCATTCCAAAATATCAAAAATGCACAACGTTAGTATTCAGGTCTTTACTTCTGCCGGCACTCCCATATTTTGAATTCGAACAGATAGGTAGTTTCTGAGCCAGCGCGTTCAAACAAAAAAACAAACTCTAGCTTTGTATCGGTATAAGTATAAATATAATATTACATACACAGTGTTTTTACAACGTCCCACGAAACTGCTTGAGCCGTTTGTCTGTGGGTATAACTACCTTAATATAATTTTTTTAAAAGCTTAATATCATGAATCATCATAAAATAATTTAATTTAGGTGATTAGTACTAAGCCTTACATGTCCATTTCGCAACATTTTTGTCTGTGCTATAGAAACGGTTACTAACAAGACGTGACGAATGAGTATCGTTATTAACATAAAATATTTTTTCAATATGTTTTAAAAGAAATCCAAATTTAACTTACATAACACTAACACTATTTAAAATATTAACTAATATATGAATTGAAACACGACGTAAAATCATAATTTCACAAAGAAATCCGTTACTAACCTCAAGCGATTATTTTTAACCAAAACTTCAGTAATGAGAAACAGCCGCACCACTGGACAAAGTTTTCGTGAATGACTTCAAAATGGCGTCTAGACTGTGTGATTTATACTTGGGGTTGCCACAAAATCGGAATTAGCTCGATATATTACGTAGTTTTATAATAAAACGCGTTACTAACCAGACATGTCCTGTAATCGCCAATTCGTAGGACAATCATTTTATACATTTTCTGAAAAATATATTTACGAAATTGTATAAAATACTTAGTGTAGATGCATTAATAACTATCAAATATTGAAAATAAATTATCACTTCACAGTTTGTTGCACAATTAATTAAGAAATTTCAAATTGTAGGAAGCATTCTGTCGTTGGGACACCATAATTTTACATAACTTAGATTTATTTTTGATTAAAATAAAATTTAAACGTAATTTTTTCAGATATCAGTAATCAAAATCATATAGATTATTAGTTACACCTGCAACGTGTATGCATATTGTTGGAATATAATAATAAATATATTTATTTTGGACTACATTTTGTTGTGGGACAGCCGGAGTACTGCCTGCACCATTTAAAGTGAAAATGCTCATATATAAGAGTGGTAGCTGACGGCTACCGTGATTGCAAGCTTGAGAGCCCCCTCCGCCAGTTCGCTAAAGACAGTTGTGAGACAAGAAGCCACTACTTTGTTTCCGAATAATCCTTAGAAGAGGCATTCGGGTAATTACGAAATGATTTTATAAGAGTTAACAGGGTGCCAGTATTATTATGAATTAATCAGTATTTATAGATGTAAAGCTATGAGCTTCAATTTCTTTGTTTACTAGTATGTATATGACGGACTAAGAACGTCCGTAGTGTTTTTAAAAAGAGTGACGTCATCATTGCTGACGCAACAATTGTAGTTTCCATGGTAATGACTCATTTTGGGTCTTCTAAAACAAACTTCACAAGTGTTTTAAACTTCGTTTATTTAACGGGCAGCATAACGACGTGCGGCCATCGGCTTGTGAATCGTGAATGCCTTATCGCTTACAGTGCAGCCGTTTTTATAAGGCTCGGCGCACGTGCAGGCACAGGTGTTTACAAGTCGTTAGGCTAAGTATCGAAATAACAATGATAACCTTAATTTCACATCGATCGACTCAAAGTAATCAACTGATAGTTTTTAAACTATTTTTCTAGACATCATCAAATTATTTAACTTAATTATTCTAGTTATTCAGAGGAACTAGTGTGTTTGCGCCGACATATATATTGTCGAAAGTTTCAATTTAAAGATTTATGTGTATATCTTTGGAGTTGATAATAATAATAATAAATCATCTTTATTTCACATAAACCTACAAGAGGCACTTGTGACGGGTCTATATAATAATAAATCTACCACCGGATCGGAACGCGGCCGCACACTGAGAAGATCCGGCAAGAAACTCAGCGGGCTTGTCTTTTTTTTCTTATTTTTAAATTGATTTACAATAATTTATGTAATGATACAATATATTTTATAAGAGATTGGCATGAGGAGCAACTAATCCCAAGCAGTCTTATCTGTTAAATATTCAGCAATGTTATAATAACCTTTTTGATTTAATTTACATTTAACAGATTTCTTAAATTTATTAATTGGAAGTTCTTTCATATAAGTGGGAAGTTTATTGTAGAACTGTATACATAGGCCCATGAAAGAATTGCTTACTCTGTGGAGACGAGACACATGCACAGCAAGATTATTTTTATTCCAAGTATTGACACAGTGTATATCACAATTTTTTTTAAATGAACTTGAATTTCTGTGAACGTACATTAAATTTTCAAAGATGTACTGGGATGCTACAGTTAGAATTTTGATTTCTTTGAATTTTTCTCTCAGGGAAACTCTTGGACCTAGGTTATAAATTGCCCTTATGGCTCTCTTTTGTAAAATAAATATAGTATTGACTTCGGCAGAACTCCCCCAGAGAAGAATTCCATACGACATGATGCTGTGAAAATAACTAAAATAAACCATCCTAGCGGTTTCAACATCAGTCAATTGTCTCATTTTTTTAACAGCATACGCTGCTGAGCTTAATCTAATTGCAAGTTTATCAATGTGTGGGCCCCATTGCAATTTCTTATCAATTGTTATTCCTAAAAACGTAGTAGAATCTACAAGGTCCAGCTTATTCCCATTAAGTTGTACGTTGGTATCTACTTGCCTCACATTTGGCATTGAAAATTTAATACAATTAGTTTTTTTTTCATTCAAAAAAAGATTATTTACATTGAATCAGTGTACAACTTTTGAAATCGCATTGTTCGTTTCGTCATACTTACCCAGTTGTCTTTTCACTTTAAATATAAGTGAAGTGTCATCCGCGAACAATACAATTTCGTGATTGTCTCTTACGTAGTAAGGTAAGTCATTAATATATACAAGGAACAAAAATGGTCCAAGAATAGAGCCCTGGGGGACACCCATTGTGACAGCAGCACCAGTCGATTTTTTACCATTAATACCAATAATTAGACGTGATCGAAAATCTTACTATTTTTGTTAAGTCTGAGTGCAAATCCGAATTAAGTTCAGCTAATTCCGAATGAAATTTAAAAATGGACTTTATTCAATTATGACTTAACCCATCCAGTGCCTTAGACGCGAACTCGCGTCCTAGCAAACTTTTTTCCGGTGCCATGAATGAATGAATGAATACACTTTATTATGCACCAAAATTTACAAAAAAAACATACTTTTTACTTATAATAATATTTAACTCAGGTGCACAAAGGCGGTCTTATCGCTTCAGAGCGATCTCTGCCAGACAACCTTAGGGTGAAGGAGACAATTTAAGTAGTTTAAAAACTAAGGTAGGGCTTCATAAAATAAACTTATTTTAATCTAATAGAAAAAAAACAAATGTTTTATTTCATATAAACATACACTTTAAATAAAGTACATCAAATATACATACAAATAATAATAAGCACAGAATTACAAAAATACATATAACACACGTATATTACCAATAAAGTAATAATAAATTAAATAAATAAATAATACAATTATATATATGATAATAATATACATACATAATATATGGAATGCACAATCTATAGAGGGAGAGAAAAAAAAAGAAGCAAAACACAATGTTAAGGATATTGCTCTAAGTTGTATTCTGCGTATTTAAATAATATTTTTTTATTAATTTTTTAAAAGACCTTATGGATTCAGCCTTTTTAATCTGTATTGGCAATGAGTTCCAAAGACGAATAGCCTGGCACGTAAAAGAAAGGTGGTAATAATTATAGTTTTGGGTTGGCACGCGCAAAGAGAGATTATCCGTCGATCTTAGTTCCTTGTAATCATTTTTCAAAAATTGTAATCTTTCTTTTAAGTACACAGGCGTACGGGGATCAAATCAAATAGAGTACAGGAGACAAAGAATATGTAGATTCCGACGAAGGCGGATTGGCAGCCACTTGAGTCGTAACCGGTTCTCAGAGAGATGATCATATTTACGAAGGCCAAATATAAACCTAACACAAAGATTTTGAAGACGCTCAAGTTTGTTAAATTGCTCATTGGTTAAGTCAGTATAACAAGTATCTGCATAGTCAAGTATGGATAGAAGTAAAGATTCCGCAATCGCAACCTTGGCAGGAATTGGAAGAAAAGTACGCAATCTCTTTATTGAATTCCACGCCCTGAAAACCCTTCTGCTAAGCTCTTTTAACTGATGGCTCCACGATAGTGTTTCATGGTGACTTGTCTTGTTTTTCCTCGTTCAAGAGTAAATAATTTAAAATTTAAAGTATACATACATCTAAAGTCAAAGTTAACAGTCTCAAAGCGGCTCCTGGATATAACATGAAATTTTAAAATTATTTAAATCATTGATTTCACGCACCATGTCTTGGACGCATAATCGCGTCCGGTACGATAAAATAAAACAAGAGTGACAAATTGTTAACACGATTTATTTTGTCTAAAAATATTTATATCAATCTGTTAAGCGGTGGCACATTAATTATAATAATAAAAAAGGATCGTGGTTGTGAAAAAATATGTGCAACCAAACAGATAAAAATCTTTTGTTCCCCAAACTAACCGATTCTTTTATATTGTCGGCTTATTGCAAGAAGTGATTAAGTGACATATTCATTATTCTTAAATAAACGGTAATTTCAACAGTAAATGACTGACTACCAAAGTTGCAGTTATGGATTTAATAGCAAGCTGCGTAACGCCTAAAGCAAATTAGTTAGAAATTAGTAAGTTTTTGCATTGTCAAATATGTCTGATTTTTTGCAGTTAATGAGTTTTTGCATTAAGCCGTCGATATTGTAACGCCGCTCGTCTCAAGTATCTGGTTTAAGTTTAATGTGCCGAAAACGAGAATTCGCGTCCAGTTTTTATTGGAGGTGCTGTGGACGCGATATTGAGCCCAAGTATCGTAACCGCGTTTAGTACAAGGCATTCGGTACAAGTTCATAGTATCGGCTAAAGCAATGAGTGGGTTAAAATTCATTGTTCTTTTTCATTTACACTTGGCCTCAAGATGTTGTTATATTGGTATTGGCCGCTGAATAGTCAAAATGTTCTTAAGTGATATTTCTATTTCGGAATTACCCGACTAGTCGCCTACGGTCCTCAAACTTTTGAAAGATGTTCATCACATTTTTAATACATTAAGCGGTTCAAATAAATATAACAAAAATTAAACTTTATTAAAAATGTCAGGCAAAAATTATAAGCAATCCTGAAGAAGCTATTAGAAAACAGGAATCTACTAGAAACGTCTTCTAAGTGTACATGAAATTATCAACATCATCATTAATTTCTTCCTACAAATGAATTTACTTAAACCTAACACACCAAATTAAACATTGAAGTTTTAGCTTATACAGACTGACTGGTGAGATACCTTCAATACTTATGGAGAGTACTCGGTACTCGATTCTCGTTAACTTGATATAAAAAAAATAGAAGCTTAATTTTTTATCGAAATATCTCTAAAAATAAGTGGAATTTGGTCGCCGCACTGCTTAAATTGATCTAGTCACGTGCGGCGGCGGCGGCGTGCGGCACACGACACGCCGCCGCCACCCCCGCCCTCCATCCCGCTACATAATGCATGTAGCCGCGCGCGGAATACTGGACTCTCGGTGTACTGTGTACCAAGTTTACTAAGAAGTTATTTAATATTTCGTTTTTATGTTATTTTATTTTCATGATATATGTTCGCATACTATCACGTCCTCAAATATTGAAGGTATCTCACCAGTCATCCTGTATTTGTTGTGTAATATTATTAAAACCCGTAAAACTGAACTAAGTTAAAATTTCCGCATTTATGTGCAAATTATTTTCAATGAAAGAAAAAGTCATTCATTCAAAATGTTAATATTGTTTTCTATTGTTGATAGTCAAATATGAATAGTATCGTTTTTTTACGGAGTATGTATAAGTTAGGATACCTTAGTTTTTAAAATGTGTTTTTCTACAAAACAAATTATAAATTACGAAATTTGTCTTTCATTTTTAGTTATTATAAAGAATGTTGAATTATAAGCATTATAATTATAACATTTTATAACTATGTCAAGCCACAATTTTTACCTATGAATCAATATACTTTTTGGATATTAGGCACTAATCGTAAATTAAATAAAATATATTTTGCCATTTTATCTGCTAAATTAAATTTCTCCTCATTTATTTAAAAGTTCTCTTCTGCTCTTAACTCGGATTTCTTATCATCGTTTAGTTTTGGTTTAAGTCTTTGGTTGTTTCTTTTTCAGTCTTACAACTTATTTTAGTTTGGCTTGTAAAAAAGTCTTTTCTTTTATATTTCTAATAGCTATGATATTCTCTTGAATAATTTTCTTTTCCGCGCATTGTCCTTGTTCCTTTACCTTTGCCTTTTTCTTTTTGCTTAATTTGGCTGTTGACATTTTCTTCAAATTTTATTTTTTTTCCACTTGGCCACAATTATGCCCCAATTCTTGGGAATTCGGTCTTTGTTCTTCTAATTGTGAACCAAAGTAAAATTCATCCCAAATGTCATCAGATAACCTTTAATAATAACAATAATCTACTTCAATTTCACTGTAAATTCTCATTATATCTGAAATAGTCGTAGTTGAACTGTTTGAGTTGTTTATGTCTTATTTAGTATACTTTAGTGTTTTCTTCTTTACATATGTGTTTGGCATGGTTCTAAAACAATTTGAAAATGGTTAAACATTTGTGTTTCAGGCATATAAATACATGGATAAAAGTTAAAACCATTTAAGAGGGCAAAAGTGAAACACAATAAACAGATCTATTTCCCTAACTATTAATATCTAGCAAAATATTCCATTGATATTATGAATGCGTATGTGCGTGTATAAAGGCGTATGATAGTTGTCCGTTTGTATTTTAGTCCTTCCTTAAAGTTGGGCCAGGTTCCTTTTGATGAATAAACCATCTGCTTTTCTGTAAGGCGAGTTTTAGTGATAGTAAGTCTTACTATCACTAAAACCCATGACATCCTACAAGGTGATGGAGTTTCACTGCGACTCGCCCGAATTAAACTTATAATAAAAACTAACAATTATCAATTCAATGCAATGCCTCATCTGTGGTTTATACCAAATGCCCTTACATGGCGAACTTGCATCAAAATATTCCTGCCACTTATGTATACACTTCAATAATTCCTTCTAGAGTACAATTCGAAAGTTTCTACTTGTATTAGCCATTATATCTACTTCATCATTTTCTTTAAGTTGACGATCATATCCATTACAATACTAGGTAGTTTATTATTAGCAGCTTCCAGACTGGAAAATCGGTTCTGGTATTTAATAGGTAATCGGGAATCTTCTAATTTGACAGGTACACTGAGTAAAATGTTGCAATGAGCTTTTCGAATCAGTCAAAATGACAAACCTTTTGAAATTAACAGATTGAATATACGCCACAGAATTGGCGATAACAACAAACTCAATCCATCTTATTAATTAACAAAGATAATTAGAAAGATTAGATAATTAGAATATTTTAGAGAGAAAAGTTAGGAATTGACGATGGTTTGCAAAGCCGCCATTGAATCGCTGTAGATCCCGAAGGTTGAAATTTTAGTCTTGAGGATCTTCCTCGAGGCTCGACAGATCTCATAAAGCTCAGCCTTGTACACAGCACAGCAGTTGGATAGTTTAATTTCTTGAGCTTTAAATTCGGCAGCGCTGCCCTAATCTTACCCTCAATTCCGCTTCCGTCGGTAAATATCAGTACTTCGTTGAAACTAGCTGTTCTGTTGTATCTGCCGTATGTCTTCTAGCTTTGTGAACCCGAGTTTAAGCTGGAGGAGGTGCTAAATTGGAACACATTGGTCGCTCCATTTCGTTGTCTTTCAGCTCCGGTCTAAGCATATCTCTCTTTGCATTGTACAATGCGAATGCTTCCAGTACGCGCAAGTCGAGGGGTAGGATTCCGGCTAGTACCAGGGCTGAATTCAGGGATATGGTGCTTTCGACATTGATTGGGCTATTCCTCTTCGGACTAAAGCCAGCTTTTTGCTGCAAAGTTTATTTGCAGCTGTTCGAGCAATGTATGCTTTAGCGTCTAGTGTCTTGCCGTCCTTAGTCAGGGGGGGGTCTTCTTCTCTACTTGATGGTCTTCCTATGACCCTGTAAATACCTTTCCGCATGCCCTCCTTATCCTTAATCTCGCAGGATTCCTTCCAGCTAGCTATGACTGCACAGGAGGCCTTCGCTTCATATTTCCTCTTCTCCTCGAGGTAGTCCTTAACCACTTTGACCCTGCGTATGGGCGCGTCGTTTAGGATACTGCGCTTTTTGGTGTAATTTAGTCTATATTTATTAATAAGACGAAATGTGCAGAATAGAGTTCTACTTATCATAATCGATTCTAAAACTGAAAACATACTAACGGACGTGGCTGACGAATGCGCCTAACAGCTGAGACTTACAGGGTATCAACATAATGACAGCACATTGAGCCGGTACTTACTTCCTCTAAGGACAGTTACTTTACTCTTTGGTGCAAACTATCGGAAGTAAGTTGCGGACGTGACCTTTAGCGTTCGGACGTTCGAAAGATATCTGGCGCGCTGGATGCTTATGTCACCCGTAAGCGTCTGCGGACAGAATGTACACACTTACTAGTCGTAAGCCGTAACAGATTGATTTAAAATACACTTAACCTTTTAACAAGAATTATGTAAACATTTTGCAAATACACGATAACAGGAGTAGTAAATAGGTTAGACCGCATTTAGTTTCCCCACTGGGTTGTGAAGTTGGAAGATTTGGCTACAAATCCTACTGAGAGACAAACAATGTAAATCTTAATTAAGAGTTTTTTCCCGAGAATAGGTAAGTGATGAATAATTAAAAAAATAATATCACACCCTGACCAACATTACGTTTGATTTTTTAACCGAATATTTTAGCTTGATATTAGAGATTTCAGAATAAAATTTGAAATTTGACGAATGTTATGAAGGTTAGCCAAGGGTGACGGAATCAACATAGTTATCAACTGGATTCATAAATTACACTGGTAAAACGATTTTTGTTTCCTTCAGGTTTTTTCCTCCTATTGGGTATTTCTATGGTCCTGACTGAAAAAAATACTATGAGAATGCCAACAGCATTACTTTGGGAAATATACAGTTTCACAATTTCGACCGAATGAAAAGAAAAAAATTAATAACATATTTCAACAAAATATCTTTTAAACACTATCAAGTCATCTTTTATATGATTTTTTTGCATGAACGACATTAGGTAGATATCATTTTAAACTTCAACAATAGTCCGCCATCATATGTTAGTCTAATCTTCCCTGACATCGCTCTTCCATTGTCCAAAGATCCTGATGAAATCCTTAACCTCGCTCCTCACTAAAATCCTCCAAGTTTTCTAGAAATCGGTCTAAATGCATGTGTAGGTAATAGATTTTGCATTAGTTTTTGTTCTGAATTTTGAGATGTTGCAAGCACCCTAGCTGTTGCAAGTTTGATGTCATGCTCTTAACAAGCTTAATAAAATATAACATGGTCGCTCAGATTTCTTGTTGTCTAGGAAATTACTCATAACCAAAACAAATGAATTCCGAGCTTTAGATGCCGCTTCAATCATTGGTTCGACCAAATTGGGGTCTTTTACGATTTGCCTAATCCGTGGCCCATCAAAAATATCTGCTTTCAATTTTTCTTTGCTTAATCCTGGGGAATGTTTTGTGTCTAAGATTACTACTACTGGACACTTAAAACATTCCCCATTTTTGTCAAGTGCATTAAAGTGGATTAAGCTGACAACATCTTACGGAAACCATATCGGAAACGACAACAAAACATTTCCTAGTGCCAATAAAATAAAAATCTAAATAAAAAGATCAGTCACTTGACAGGGTAAAAATTCGTCATCTCCAAATATTTCAGTATTGAGAGGATATAAACCAGTCATCCGAAATCCAGCAATCACATTTTTTACGGTGATTGCAATATCAAAGCAGTTTTAACAATAACTGGAATGTCATATATTGTCATTATTTTCCCGCGTACGAGGGCATCCAGCTGTCACAGGTTGTGTTGACAGGCTTTTTCACGGGGCATAGATAGCTCGATTCATAGGCTGGAGTTTGTGGGTGGTGGAAATGTTAACAAAACAATTCCATTTTCTTCACAAAACATTATATTTCTTACAGCCATATGCGAGGCATGGTTGTTCAGCTACCGCAGAACCATATTATTTTTAGAAGAACATTTGATTTCTAAAATTTTCGAGGAATATATAAAAATCATCTTCTTGTATCCATCCAGACCCATTCGCTGCTCCAATGGATCCAGATGGTCCGTCTTGAATAAAATTATCACTAAAACGCTTGTGTGGGTATACATAACATAGGGGGTATGCAATTTCCTATTGCATTACCAGCTAACGCTATGGTGACAAAAGTGCCTCTTTCTGCTGAGGTCATGGCGCCGATTAGTTCTGCCCTCGTTTTGTCGCAATCTGGTTTTTGCTTAATGGTTATTCTAGATTAATCGACATTAGATGTCCTTGGCCTCTAAATGGTAATTATCGAAGAAAAGACACAGAAGTATAGTTTCGCAAAATTAGTTCCACATTGGTTTTATTAAAACTTGTGCTCGTGCAATACACGTCGCATGTTGCAGTCACAAAAACAGAATATCATGACGTTTCATGAATAATCTCAACCAAACTTCGCTTGCCATTTCATTTTGTATCCTTTACATATTTTGTTACATGTAACAGTGAGTTTATATATATAGTCTACTGGTTTATTTTGTACTTAACACAAAATTAGCATCAGAACACGTTTTCACGTTTGCACCACACAAAGATTTTTCTTCATCATTTGTAAACACTGTTAGGTTGTGATATCCAACTGATGGTGCTTCGGCTGCTTCTTTCTTTCTTTCTATAATTCTTTACTGTACACAAAAAAGTCAAATAGCAAGTAAATATGTAAAATCATACAAAAGGCGAGCTTATCTCTGAAAGAGATTTCTTCCAAACCAAACATTACAACCCAAAATTAAGAGAATGCATAAAAGAAATGTAAAACATAAAAAAAACATAAACTAAATTACTGATCATGACCAAAGTGCCAACATGCTAATTAATTACACACCAAAACGCTTACTACCTCCTTAAAAACGGTTAATGATTGAATACTCCGAATTCCATAAGGCAATGAATTCCAGTGTTTCACGGCATTAAAAGTAAAAGATTGGTTATACGACTTAGTGGAATCACAAGGCAATCCCAAAATTCCACGCAGGTGTGGTCGACAATCTGATTCAAAAGGGTGTAAAATGTAAAACGCTCGTACAGATATTCAGGAGAAGCAGGATTAAATATAACTTTGTGAAGGAAACAGAGACAATGAAGATTTCTACGCTCACGAATAGAAAGCCACTTAAGCCGCTCTCTGAATATGGAGATATGATAAAATTTCTTCAGGCCAAAAATGAAGCGGATCCCTACATTTTGCAGCCGTTCAAGTTACTCAGGCATTACTGAGTAACATCAGGATAACAAATATCAGCATAATCCAATAATGGAAGAATAAGTGCTTGAACAAACATTATCTTTGTTTTTGATCAAGTGCTTAACTTGATAGAATGAACGGTGTAGAACACTTTTTTAGAGATTTCAATAACGTGGGCATTCCTACTCAAATCTTTACCCAAAGTCAGACCAAGTTTTTAGCAAATTTATTAGAAGGTATAGTAACACTATTATAAGTTAAAAGAGGGATCATAATGTTTGATAGAGTAAAACAAGAGAAACGATTACCCATTTAAGGGATTGAGATTTAGTAGGGTTCACTACCAAACCAAATGAAGAAGTCCACTTGAAAATTCGATTAAGATCGTAATTCATAGCATTGACTTCATCTACTAATAAGTATAACTAACTAAATAAACTACTACTAACCAAATAAATGACGATACAGTTGCAGGTCATCCGCATATAAATGATAATTAGAATCTGATTTTGGTAATCATATTAATGAACACAAAAAATAGGTGTGGCGAAAGGACCCCACCCTGTGGAACTCCTGCGACTAAATCACAATAATCTGATCTGAAACCCTTAAACCGAACACATTGAGTACGTCCACGGAGGTTGGTTGAGTCCTAATTCAAACCAATTAATGGACTGGCGAGATACATTCTCGAAGAACCCCGAGTAAGACGTCAAAGTCAACAGAGTTGAATGCGTTTCTGAAATTTAATAGAACCAATAGATTGGAACATTTGTTACTAATATCAAACCTTATTTCATCAATAATTTTGACCAAAGCAGAGTCCGTACTGTGTCCTGAACGAAAACCCGTTTGATACTTACTTAGTAGATCATTACTACTTACGTAAACGGACAGTTGTTTGTGCACAATATGTTCTAAAAGCTTAGATAAAAACGGAAGGATAGATATTGACCGATATTGAGATAGAGCTATGGGAGATGATACTTTGGCTTCCTCTTCAGGAATAACACGGGCAATCTTCCATTCAGAAGGAAAAGTATTGGAGGTGAGAGAAAAGCTAAAAATGTTGGTTAATATAGGCAATAGTTCTAGTAGTAACAAGGCTACCATACGTGAACAGTTATTAATTGCCATAAGAGGAAATACTACTCGTATTTACGTGTTTGACTACTTCAGATTCAGATGCTTCCTGCAAGACAAGAGGGGAAATCAAAGCAATAGGTAAATTAGCTTAGTAGAATAATGTATCAGATTTTAAATTAGGATCTAGGGTTAGGGGAGGAGATGAAAAATGTACATTAAGGTTATAAAGAGCCACGTTTGGCGCGACAAAATTACCAACTTTCCCAACGCCAAGCGTCTTCAGAAATTGCCTCTCACGATAACGGTCAGAAGATTCTTTCGTAGATAAATAAAGAAAATTTTTCGTAGATAAATTTACGGCAAGCATCTCGGCAAAAATATGTAAATTGAGGGTAGGTGTACATATATGTGTTTACATGCTCTAAACTGTTAATTCTTT